>PVJA010044882.1:0-15933 GCA_004027025.1 Myocastor coypus | reverse complement strand
GCCAGGCCCCATGTCTATCCATTTTTAAAGTTCTGTTGTTTTCTTTGGTTTTCCACAGTGAACATGGGTGCTTGCTTTGGCAGCGTGTGTTCTATGATGAAAGTGTTATTTATGTGTTTCCACAGTCATTTAGCAAATAGGCATTGATTGCTCAGTAACCAGATAGATTGTGGGATGATGCAATAGCTTACATGGCTGGTGTGTGCTTGCAAGTTAGGTTTTATTTCTGAGTTCTCAAGTATCTTTCCTTCACTCCCACTCGAATATTGTTAAAGAAATAGCAAATATATACAGCAACTGACATTTTGAAGAGGATCTTGGAACAATTTTAGTAGTTTGAACAAACCAATATAAACACACCTTTCTTAAGCCTTAGCTTTAAAGTTCAACTGAAACCTCCAAAATGTACTTATGTGATGCAGTGTATAGTTAATAGATATTTATAGTCTATGTCAACTTTTAATATGAATTCCATTTGCATAAAGGTATCAGAATCTTCCCTAAAGTGACCCATAAATTCTTATGCTCTGAAATATTATTTTTTCTTTTTTTTCTTTTTCCATTTGAGGAATGTTTCAATCAGATACAGGAGTAATTAGCACAGGTTTAGATTCCCTCATCACCAGAAGGGAATAAAGAAATATATGCTGACTGATAGCACATCATGGAATAGATATTCTGACAGAATCAGGTTGGCATTAGAAGAGATTATAACCCTGTAACATAATTCAAATTTTTATATCCTCCAGTACAAAGGCTATCCTTTCCTTGACACTCATTCTGCTGAAAGAATACAAGAGTTCTCAAAGACCTGTACCAAGAAAGTTCACAGATGAAATGACCTGCACACGAGATGTACTATGTTAAGAGATATCAGAGGCAAACCCATATCACTAAAGCTCCAAAAATACCAAGTAAGGGGTAGGGAAAGACTCAGAAAAAGTTGCCATGATATTAGCAGGTCTGAAAAAAATGGGAGAGAAAATATTGGGCATCAAGAGGATCAGTAGAAGGATGTGACAAGTGCCTTGGCATTGTTGTCTATTACTCTGCTATCTACTCTTGAGCAGTTACCTTTGTATTTCACATTATTGCATTGTCACAGTCACTTTTATCACTACTGAGACAAAACATCCAACGCTCACAAGTTAAGAGGGGAAGATTTATTTAGCTCACAGTTGGCAAAGGTTTTCTGTCCACTGTCAGTACTGCAGAGGAAAACAGTTCATGACAGGGAGAAGGTAGCAAAGCAAGGAAAGGACTTTAGCAGCTTCTTCATGACCACTTTATATACTATTGAGACTAATAAGGTGAGGGCAGATAACAAATTAGTAGTGGGCTGATTTAGTAGTCACCTACTCTTTACCTAAGCAATCTCAATCCTAGCATTGTACCATGAATAAATCATACATCTCTTTATGAGATGTAGACATGTTATAACAATCTGCCTCTGCTTTGGGTGAACAGTTTCTCCCTGGTTCCATAATTGCAGTCTGAAAATGTACTGTGGTTTCCTTTCTAGTCAAACACATTTTGAATCATTCTACTAGGCTCTTTGAATTAGTTACACATAACTACGTTAAACTACTACACGTATGCATTTCATTTACTATAGGCAATCACTCTTATTCTGTATATTACCAGAGATCAATGAAATTTGTCATGTGTAGACTTTCTTCTAAATAGAAATGTACAGCCTGTACCTTTTCTATGCCTAGTTTCCATCACTGAACATAAAGTTTTCCTAGTTTAACTATTGCTTTGTGTATCAATAGTTTGCTCCTCTGTTTTGCTGAGTACTGTTTCCTACTATAGACTGATCACTGGTTAATTCATTGACATAGCCAAACAATTCCAATGACTCTCACTCATAAGCTCCTCTCCTGATTGAGTGTGGATGGAATCTATACTGCCTATGAATATCACTTAGGCAGTGTGATTACTCAGGTAGGCCAATTGACATGTGGAAGCTCTTGAAAAGAAGAGAGGTTTTTATGTTATTAGTACACGTTTGAAGTACATAGTTCTTGTCTTCCTTGTAGAGAATTGGTACATGTACATAATACATGTCAATTTATTTTTTATCCTATATTTCTTTCCTACCTTTTTCCCTAGATCCACTGCTTGATTCTCTCTCAATTTTGTATATGCTTGCAATACATAATGTCTAAATTCCTCGTGTGGGGTTGGTACCTGTACACAGCACATTTTAATGTTTCTCATTCCTTTTCCCTGCCTTCTTTCCCTGTCCCTCAACCTCTTGATCATCCTTTCTGACAAAGGTCTATTTTCAGACTTCTTATTATCTACTTTTATTTTGTTCTTTAATTATACTTTCAGTTTCTCCCTTTTAAGGGCTGGTCCACAGATGAGATGATAGAGAGAGGAAAAAGGAAGGAGAATTACTTACCTTTGCTATCTTTAAAGATGGAGTGAGCATATGACATGAAGTGAGGGTAGCCCTTTTTTGAAGCTGAGAAAATATCCTAAGTATGGATATCTAGGAATTGGAAGAAAAAAAGAAAAACAGAAGCCTGGCTAACAATCTAAATAAGCTTGGAAGCAGATTCTTTCTCAAAGATTTCACATAATTATTTATCCTGGCCATTGCCAAAATTTTGGTTCTGTAAGAACTTAAGCAAATAATCTAGACTTCTGGCCTATAAAATCATAATATACGTTACAAGATGTTGAATTTATGGTTCTTTCTGATGCACTAATAGAAAATTAATAAACCCATTCACCCCTTAGTGAACATTTGAAATACTCTATTTGGAGTACCATGAGGGATGATACAATTAATATTCATTCAGCATTTTGGAAGCAGCCATGTGTTTTATTTGTCTTTGATAGATGTATTAAAAAGGGGTGGCTGATTACTTTATAGGTATTCTTTGAAGTGAAATAAACAAACAAAAACAACAAGTAATCACTTAAAAGGTGATTGTATTGTGTATAGAATTCCTCTACAATGCATATATTGATAGCACTTTGTGTTTTCAATGATAAATTTATTTTTTGCAAGTGTAGACAGGATTATTATGAAATTATATGAACAGTGCTTTTGGCATAAATGATGTTTCAAAAAATCAGAATAATTTCTTACTCACTTAGAATTTCTTGCTGAGCCGGGCATGGTGGCTCATGCCTGTAATCCCAGCACTTGGGAGGCTGAGGCAGGAGGATCGTTGTGAGTTTGAGAGCAGCCTGGGCTACAAAAGTGAGCTCAAAGCCAGCCTGAACTGCACAGTGAGACCCTGTCTCAAAAAGCAAAAAAAAAGAAGAATTTCTTGCTGATACTAAGGCTTAAGTTGAGATAAGACAATCTAACAGAAGGAAAGATTTACAGAGAAAATTAGTTGTCACAGTAGTCTTGCTGACTGCAATCTGCTCCGAACCACCAGAGGAGCCTTGGTGAGCAATATTCTGCTTCCCCAATGTCACGGGAGCTTCGTCAAGCTCTAGCCTGCCCATCATTGCAGAGTATTGCTGAGCTATTGCGTTGTCCCCTCACCATCATGGAAGCCATGCTAAACCTGGACAATGGGAACTTTGGTATGCCTACTTGACCACCACTCCCACTCCTGTGGGAGCTTTGCTGGCCATCTAGAACTGCATCTGAGCCGAGGTAAACATTGGGAGCTCCAAAAATATCAAAACAAAGGATGAAAAGGAAATTTCAGACGATTCAGCACAAGTTAGAGAGACAAGGACAGAAAAAGTACTTAGAAATCACATACATGAAATCTCTGAAATGATGAAGATAAGGTCCAAGGGACATCAGCAATTTACATTAACATTGATTTGATATATTTTCAACAGTTATTGAGACATTAGAAGTATCTGTAATATAATAACCATTTAAAATTTATAATTATAAAAACACTAATTGGAACTTCTTGAAAGTCCATTAGCACAGCTCTCTAAAATATAAGGCTTATTCCTTTTTTATCTCGCAGCGCCATTGGATATTATCTCAAATAAACTGTGTAACTCTTATTATTACTGGGCCACCTGAATTACAGAACCTAGGGAAAACACTATTGAGGGTCTTTAGGTAAAACCTCTCTCTGGAGAGTATCTCTGACTGCTAGATCTCAACTATGACCCCCTTACTCCTGAAGAAGCCAGAATAGTCATTGCCTATGGTTCCCTCATGGCAGTTCGGGTTACTTCTTCAGAGGAGGGAATGTTGTAGGCAGCTGAATTAGATAAAAATATTATAAACAGTAAGACAGGGCAAGGCCCTCAAGGAGACAAAATATGGAAGACAAGATAGCTTTGGAACTTTGGAAGAGATAGACACTCCATGCTGTTGGCCAGATCTCCAGACAAAAGAGTAAACAAATGTAGCCACATACTTCCCTAGGAATGGGCACCAAGGATTGATATTTTAATTAGGTATCAATCACCTTAAAGAGCCTAAATGAGTCACTAATCCAATCCTCCTCAGGACAAGATTCTATCCCATATTTATGTCTGTTTGTGACTTGCTTCCCCATTTGGTACTAGATTGAATCAATTTTACTTCAGCAGTGGTGCTTCTAATCTCACTGGTTGACCATAGTTTTGTCCCATCTCATGCCCACCTAAACAAGTTTACATGTTCTCTCATCTTAGACTTGCCTCACTGAATGGTTTTACTCTATAAAAGTCCCAGGAAGAGACAGCTTCCTGAGGACCACCCGCTTGGGGTCCCCCTTCCTGTCCCTCTCTTGGACAGAAGCTTTCTTTGTCCCTAGTAAATATATTCTGCTCATAATGAAGCAAATCATCAAGAAAATTATACATTTTGACTAAGTGGGACTCATCCCAGGAATGCAAGGATGCTTCAATATATTCAAATCATTAAATGTAATACACCACGTCAATAGCACTAAAGACAAAAATCGCATGATCGTCTCAAAAGATACAGAAAAATTATCTTAAAAAGTGCAAGATTGATTCGTGACAGAAGCCCTGCAGAAAATTTGGATAGATGGTCTTTACCTCAACCTGATAAAAAAGACCAACAGCCTATCTTGTAATAAATATACAAAAAATGACAGTCTTCACTTTAATACCAGGAATATGATGTGGATATCCACTGTCACCACTCCTATTCAATATAGTTCCAGAAACATTAGCCAGAGAAATAAAGCAAAGGGGAGAGAAAAAAAGAATAATGGTTGAAAAAAAAGTAAAAGTATCATTATTTACAAATGAAATACTGCTATACACTAGAAGACCCAAAAAACCTAATCCAAGAGACTTGTAAGTTTTAAAAACAAATTCAACAGTGTAGCAAGATATAAAGGAAAACTCAAAAATCAATAGCATTTCTGAACAAGAAACACACCAGTAAAGGAATCAGGGAAACCATGACTTTCACAATAACATTCATAAAACTGAAACATTTAGGAATCAATCTAACAAAGAAAGCAAAAGATGCATATAGTAGAAATCACAGGACTCAAAAGCAGAGATTGAAAAAGATTTCTGAAAGTAGAAAGATAGTCCTTCTTTGTGGATAGGAAGAATCAACACTGAAAATAGTTACATTTCCAAAATTATTATACAGATTCAATCCAACCCTGATTCAACCAGAAGAGTCCTAGAGTAAGTAAAACAATCTGAGAAACAAAGGAAAAAGTCAGGAGGCCTCACTATTCCTGAGTTGAAATCATACTACGAAGCCACTGTGGTAGAATCTGCCTCATGCTTCCAAAATATTTGGCCTAAGGTGCTTGCAACAGAATAGAAAATGCTGACACAGCTACAAATCACACAGCTACCTTACCTTTGACAAAAGGCTTAAATATTTCATTGGTGTAAAAATGATCTCTTTAATAAATGGTGCTGTAAATACTGGCTTTCTGCATGCCAGAGACTAAAATAAAACCCACGTGTTTATTTTAGTAAAGTAAAATGAAAATGAATAAGAAACTTAAACATTAAAACAGAAACAGTATATCTACTGGAGAAATAAGTAGGTAGAAATCTTAAAGACAAAAAGGTAGGTAGAGATTTCATGAAAAATAAACAAAACTGCATGGAAATATTTCAAACAAGCAGCATCTGGCATCTTGCATTTTAAAAAAATCATCAACAGAGTAAAAAGAAAATCTAAAAATTGAGGAAAATTTTTAGCCAATTTTTCCATCAAAGGACTTCTATAAATAAAATATAAAGAAATAAGATAATCAGACCTTCAAAATTGAAAAATCCAATGAAAAAGTGGGTAACTGAGATGAATACATATTTCTCAGATGAAGAAATACAAATGGCAAATAAACATATGAAAAAATATTCAACATCATTGGCCATTCAAGAAATGAAAATGAAAACAACTCCAAGATTCTGTCTCACCCCAGAAAGAATAGTTATCATCTAGAAGTCAGTCAAAGGGCTGGCTAGACAGCTGAACAGATTAAGGTACTTGCTTAGGCAGATGCAGGGGCCAGGGTTTGATCCTCTGTCTGCCATGTCGACCCCAAAAGCAATTGAGACTGGGCATGGTGGCTTGCACATGTAATCGCTGTGCTAGCGAGGCTGAAAAATAGAAGGGATCATCACTACAAGTTCAATCTGTGTTTTAAGACCCTGTAAACCCTATACTAATACACTACCATTCCAAGCTGGAAGTCATATTTTTAACTATCATTCAGAGAAAAAGGGCTGAAAAATAGTAATACATTTGAAAAATCTTCAGATTTTTTTTGTTTATTTCTTTAGCTAGAATCAGAAAGTATTGAGCTGATATAACAAAGCATTCTTAAGCTCATAGATTTGTACAATGGAGCATATTTCTTATTCTGATGATACATTTCTTGATATATGTAAGCATTTCAGAAATTCTTTTATGTATCTTTAAAAAGTAGCATTCTCAGGGACAGGAGTATAGCCCAGGAAACTAAGCATTTGCTTAGGAAAGCAAAGGGGCCAGGGTTCAATTCCAAGCCCCACCTGCTGCACCAGCCCTGCTCTTGGACATGCAGAGCTGGTAATGGAGTACGAGCCTGGTGGTGTGTGCCTGTAATCCCAGCACTTGGGAAGCAAGAAACAGGAGAATCACTATGAGTCAGAGTTACATAGTGAGACCCTGCCCAAAAAATAAAATTAAATAAATTTTAAAGAAGTAGCACTCTCAGGGCTGGTGAGATAGTTCAACAGGCTAAAGTGCCTGCTTAGGCAAGCTCAGGGACCACAGTTTGATACTTGGCAACATATGCGAGGCCAGCCCCACCCCCACGGAAGGCCAAGCTGGGCAGGCCTGCAATCCCAGTGCTGGGGAGACTGAGTGCAGAAGAATCACCACAAGCCCAAGCTGCATAGTGAGATCCTGCAACAACCAAATATACTAAATTTAAAAAAGTAACGTTCTCAAAAAACACTTCTCAAAATTTCAGTGAAAATGTGTTATAGTTTCATTTTTCTTAATTAGATTTTCAAAACCGTAAACTTTTCTCCTCAGAGTCAAATTCAGAATATCTCTGTATCATAGTTCAATTAGTCTATTTGAGAATATTTCATGTAGTTTAGGTCTTACCATGACAGGGACTTTCTCTGTGAAGAAAATCAGTTTGACTTACACTGGAAATTTCATAAAGATGATTCTACTAGTCAGGCAAAGATTTTATTTAGAAAGACGTTGTACCTTTAGTCAAGTAGAGAATTATTTACCAAAAAAACAAAATAGGAGCTGGTTTATGATGTTTATGAAATAAACTGAGGTATTTACTATCTTCCTACCACTTGTTTACTTCTTCGTCATATTATTTGACATTCTTTTTATTATCAAAAGAATGAAGTACAAAATTACAAATTAGATTACTAGAAATGATTTTTTAAAAAATATATTTTAGTACAGGGTCTGCAAAGGTCTCACTACACAGATCAGACTTATCATGATTCTCCTGTTTTTAGCTTCCAGTTGCTGGGATTACAGACCTGCACCACCACACCCAGCCTCAATCTCTGTTCAGTGCACCGTGGGAGCAGTGCCAACACAGAATGCTGGAGATTGAATCCCAGTCCCTATGTCTATCTGAGCAGGTGCTTTAATCCACTGAGCTATTTGGCCAGTCCTAAAAATGTGTTTTAAGTAAATGTAAAGTCTTGGAATATTTTTTTCTCCTATGGCTTGGATAAATCAACGGCCTTGTATCACAGTCTCCCGTGTCATGACAGCTGATACAGCCAAAACATGCCAGTGGTTTTCTTCAAGTCCATAGAGAGCTTGAATATCTACAAAACACATCATTTTCCTTATCATCAGTGAGAGGGAAGAAAGGCCCTCAAAGTGATTTTTCGTTTCCTTTTTTTTCTTTTTAATATGTCAGCTCAGTGAAATATAGAGAAGAGCTTTAAAGTTAGATTTGTGCAACATTTTTAGTTATTAGAAACATAAACTTAAATAATTCTGAATTACTTAGGTTTTGGAGTAACAATAACAACAATAATAGTAGCTATCTCTTACAGTCAGGTTGAAGGTTGTTTAAAAGGGTATTTGTAAATTCCTTAATCCCTTAGCACACTGATGTGCAGTGTATTATATTCTTTCTCTGTTTGTTTTCATTTTTTCTCCCTTCTGTTAAACTTAAGAAATGCTTCTTTTTTTTCTTTATCCTGAAAATTGAGCCCAAGGCCTTGTACTTCCCCGGCAGGTACTGTGTCACTGAGCTATATCCCTGGCCCCAAAATCTTTCATAAAATAAGTCGCATTAACTGCTAATAATCTATGTTTGAAAACAATTTGTGTTTGTTTTTCCAACCCTTCCAAACATACTTTCCATTCTGTGTAGATGGAAAAGAGAAACCTGATATAATTTTAAATCATGCTAAATAAATTTATTTTGTGTTTATATGAATTTGAAAAAATTTATAAACTTTATCAAGTTATTCTGTATCTAATTTAGAAATATTTAGTAACTTTCTTCTCTTCATCATTTTTATGGAGCAAGTTGCTTTCAAGTAATTTTGTTACCTAATGGTGGTAATAATTTCCCTCAAATTTACTTTGATATAATAGCAAATTTTTCTCCTTTTCAGGGATTTTTTCCTTGATAATTTTACTTTAATGATGATGAAAATACTTTTACACAAATTACTTGTAGGAATGAGATATGAGGGTAGTCTGCAGAATGTCTGTATAAATAACAAAGCATTGTAATAGAGGTAAACCAGACTAATGATATTGGTTTTTCTCTTTAGAAAGCAAGTCAATTGCTTTAGCATATTTTACTTAAAATTCAATTAGTAATGATTTTTCATAGATCTTCTGAAAGCCCAAAGGCAAATTGGTACTATATTTGGAAATATATTTAACTAAAATTATTTATTGATTCTTGACAATAACTAATATACCAATAGGGTATATGGAATTTATCAGCTTTCCAAATAGGTTGTAAGCCCCATGGAGTGTATCTTTTGCAGGAAGATGTTGGTAAGATAGGCAATAAACAAAATAAATAAAGTATTCAAAGAGAAAGAAAACCAGGTAAAGGAGGGCTCAAACACAATAGAAGGGGATAGATTGCAGTAGAACAATAGATGGTGACTGTCAGATCATTGTAGACACTGTCCTAGGCAGGCAGTAAATGGAAACAGACCAGCAAAATGTACTGAACACAATAAGAGAAAATTATCATTTAGTTTATGAGTGTTCTCAGTTGAAGATAACTAAAATATTTAATAAAGTATATTTAATAATTAAAATTATTAAAAATAAGTAATCCTGACCATTCCCTGAAAACTCTTGTTGGAGATCTTCACCACCTACAACCAGCATTAGTAGCAGGGTGTTCAGACAAACACGGCAGCATGTGGAACACCTGACCTTCACCTTCCACAACTGCCACCTTCACAAGGTCACCCCCTTTTACCTTTCATCATCGTTCTGCATGTGCTTCCTTCCTTCTCCTACTTGAGTTGCAAGTGTGACACAAGTTTCTTCGCCCCGCTTCTAGCTGTGCCTAGGCAGAGCCTGTGTCATCTGCCTGTGACCCAGCAGAAGGGGCCTGCAACGATGAGTCCTCTTCTAAGCGTGGGAGAGCAGGACTTATCAGAGGGGAACTCCACAAATGCCCAAATGACATTGAAATGATGTGGGGTGAACCAAATATGGTACACAGCCACCATGGCCAGAAGTTTCTGGTTAGTTTCTAAGCCATGTGATGTCATATGCTTTATCTTACTTACTTATTGTTGTGCCCTGCCCCAAAGAGATTCATCATAATACACCTCAGCAGCTTTTAGTAGTAGTGCTTTAGATCATTTTAATGTTGTAGAGAACATGAATTTTCCTTTCAAAAAGGATAAAGAGAAAAATCAGCTGATGTTGTTAGTGATGATAATGACTGTCCTTGTGATTATGCTTGTATAGCTAGTAAAACATGAAGTTTTATGCTGTTGTTATGTTTCCCTCCTTCCTAAGAATTATAAATCAATTGAAGTTTAAACACAGAGCATAAAATATAGTTTAATAGGCTGTAAGAAGATGGCACTCTAAGCTGTCTTATTTTAATATTTTTTTCATGGAAATAAATTACAAAATACTGTATTCTTCCCATTGTTACATTTAGTAAGATAAGTTGATGACTGATGGAAATATGCTTTTGAAAATATATGAATTATTGTAAAAATGACAATGGGAGAATTACATGGTATGAATGTCAGTGTGTTTTGGTTATGATTTATGAACTATGTATTCCTATTTATAGATGATAATATATTTTTTTCAAAGTCTTTAGCATTTCTCTTTCTTAACTTAAATCTAATTTTAATAGCTCTCGGCTATAAAGTATTTACATAATTTTTTAAAACATACATTATTCATTTAAATACTTTACATATGTTTATAAAGAAATCAAATACTCATAAATGATGAGCTATTTTTTACTTAATTTAGGTAAAATGGAAATGAGCCAAAATAGGAGTGAATTTTTTGCTGACAGCTTGTATTCTATAGGTCCCTTTAAGGAAAGGCAGGGAGTGAGGCTAAATCCCTGGGTCTGAACTGAAGAAGTGGCTGTGTGTTAGAGCATGAAGGCAGATGAATAAAATCTTCTCTGTTCATCTCTCTACAGGTTCGCGTAGTTGGACAGGGATCCATGTGCCAAGCTACCATCATAAGAGCTATGAATGTAAGATATGAGACTGCACTGCCTGCTTTTAGCATATGCAGACAAAAAAATATTCTGAAGAAGACAAGAAGAAAAATGATGTTTAAACTATTGCTTCCCCAACTTCAAGGAGACTAGCGTAGAAATAGAGATGTCTCCTATTTAGTGTAGGGAGAAATAATTACAGCTACACAGTGTTAGGCAAAGCCGTAGGCCAAATCCCGTGAATGGCGGAGCCACTAGAATTGCTTACTAAGGTGGTCATCTGTGACCTCTATTTCTTTTTCAATATTTGCAACAGAACTAGAAGCAAGACTCCACCTATGCAGAAGAGCTGTGTAGAGCTTTGCCTTGGAGGTAGTGGTGGTACTCCTTAGTTGAGAATTCCCCCAAAACACTGAAGGCACAAAACACAACCTGGTGCTCAGAGATGTATTCTACAAGCAACAAGAACCTGGTAGAGACTTGTGTCCTGGGATTATGGACCTAGATTTTAACCTTCATCAACCTGTAGCTTACACTTTGATACACCCCTGGGATTGTGTAGGTGCTGCAGTTATCAAACTCTCGTACAGCCCATCCTTACTCTATTTGTCCAGAGAGGTTAATTTTTTTTAAAACCTAGATTTCTTTCTTTATATAGTTATGGGACTCTCCAGAGGCATTTTAGGTTGGATAAATCTTATTATCTAACCTCACCTACTAAGTTCAATGATAATATAATATTATGCAAGCTGGATGATAATATCATTACTTTATATGTACTCAGTAAGTCACTTTTTGGGGCAAAAGGACTGCCTTTATTAGCATACCCTGACCTTGGTCAGCACAGCATGGTATATTTCCTGGGAGATTAGGGTAGTACACATAAGACTTTGCCTGGAACTTAGTTCAGTGCTGGTAAAAGCTATCACCAGGGAAATAGCAATGTCCCTGATCCTCAGGCCTGCCTGTGAACAGAGTCTCTGAAACAGTTCTAATATTGGGGGAAGACATGTGGTCCCAGTAGATTGCCCTTCCATTGTAGCTAGTATCAGCCACAACTTGCTACACTTGTCATAACATAAGAGTCCATCTCAGCAATATATAGACCATATCAGAGAGAGCCCTAGTCATATGTCAGTGTTGTGTTACTCTTGGTGGACCGTAGGCTCTGGGTATAACAAAGCTTCATGGCCACATATGTGATGTACAAGCCTGGGGCTGGTCTGTGCATAGTGATTCTGATCAAAGCCAGTCAAAAAGCCACAGTGTGTACCTGTAGGCTGATAACAGTGGATAAGGCATCCGGGCATACCTTGACCTAGGGAGAGGTATATAGGTGCCAATATCTCTTGCTATATTGTTTCCTGGTTCATGTTGAACAAAGTGCTATACTAATAGTATATTTAGTCCAAAATTTGTCTCAGATTATCTTCTACAATTCACAGAGTGATAATATACCACCACAGACTTTTTTCAAAGCCAGATTCGAGTATCATTCAATGCTGTCATAATGAAAGAAATTATAGGCTCAGAGAACATAAGCAACATACTTAGAGTTTCTGGAAAGACAGGGCACCAAAAAAACCCAAATAGTTAGATTGGAATAAAGATGAACAAACACCAACAGCATTCAGTAAAACATAACCTCATCCAACAGTCAAAATAAGATGCCAGAATCTTATCATACAGTAAACAGTATGGGAAATACTTAGATAATTTAAAACTGTTGTTTTAAAGAAATTCAAAGAGCATAGGAAACAAAAGCCAAAATAGCCACTGGATCTATAGCAAACTAAAGAGCGTCTACACAGCAAATAAATAAATAAATAAATAAATAAATAAACCAAAAATAAAACAAAAACAAAGCAGACATATGTTGATGGACATGACCCACAGAATGGGAGAAAACATTTTGTAGCGGTTAATATACCAAAGTGGTAGGCCTTATACCAGTCTTAAAACTAGATCAACTGGACAAGAATTCAACAAATAAATATTAGAATTAAACCATCCTTGCAAACAAATGGACTTGGTAAATGTCTATAGAGTGTTTGTTCTACCCCAAAGTAGTAGAATATACATTTTCAGATGCCCATGGGATATTCTTTAAAACAGACCACATATTAGCCCACAAATTTTTTTTAAAACAAATGTAGAGAAAATACAATCATCTCATCCATTCTATCTGACCATAGTGCAATGGAACTGGAAATCAAAAGCAATGGAGATAACAAACACTACATTACATTAACACATCAAGATTAACCAATACCCTACAACAACAGAGCAAATTTAAAAAGAAATTACACAGAATATGTAATTAAAATGTAAAGAAAATACATCATAGCAGAACTATGACACTCAATGAAAATAATTCTATGAGGGAAATTTATAGTGGAAAATTCACATATCAGGAAAACAGACAGTGCTCAAATAAATAACTGCTTGATCTATAAACTTATGTTCTTAACCCTCTAGAATAAAAGCTTAGTGATATTATTACTCTATAACATAGGTACTTGAGCATGATATCACTGTCTTTCTGAGTACCAAACATCTTAGATTTAACTTGAAGTTGGTATTTTCTATCAATCATTGATATTCTAATAAATCTGTATAGAATGTGATAAAAGCAGTTACACATTTTTATACATTTAAAAATCTAAGTATATACAAAATTGTAGCCGGTCAATCCTATGACATTTTCCTACTCTCTTACTCGTATTTAATACCCTTTTTGTTTTCTTGTAAACCAACCATTTACTTGAGAGAGAGAGTATGGCAGTAACTGAAATTACATTAGAAACAGCACACATCTAAAAGACCAGCATGACAGGCATTCCAAGCATATTTTTACTGTTACACACTGCTATCCTCAGTGGCGAAAATATTTTGGAGGTAGAGCTACAAGGATAGCCAATATTTTGGCCCTAGCCCTACAAGGTCAGTGAGGACTCAGGATATAAGAGTCCCTGTGCTATAACATCGTATAACTCAGTAGTTTCTCAAATTTTCTGTTCAAGAAGATTATGGAGCTACAGAGGAAAGGGACTGAAGATACATAGTTTCCCAAGGGGAGTCAGCTAGAGAGGAAACATTCTCTCAGGCTTTCACAGAGAGCAAACTGGTCAAGCAATGGCCATGACTAATGCAGATGGCTGACACTGACAACAGTTTTACAAAGCACTGTACATGGTTCCAAAGTAAATCCTGAGGGGATTTGACTGACCTTGAGAGAAACAAAAGTTACATGTTTTGCTACACAGATCTTTCTTGAAATTTCCCTTAACAATCTAGCAGAAAAGTTTAACCACAAGACATAAAAAGTAAGGCTAGATTGGAATGCTGAGTTATAAAAGGCTTAAATCAATGGCTTCTGACTTTACCAGTTTTACCAATAACACATAATGATTATCCAACATTAGATTATGTATACGACTACTTTCTTTTACTTCAATGAGAAGAAATTTTGTTATACCAATAATGATTTGAAAAATTATAACATCAATGCTCTGTGCTCTATATAGCTAATGGAAAGAAAACAATATGCATTGTATCAAATATTGAAATGTATGTCTACTGTGCTTTGAAACTGTCACATTGTTACACATTGTTATTTCTTACTAAAAGTAATAAAAATTAAAAAAACAACTGGTTGAACCTCATACTTCTAGAAAAAGGAGAATAAATCAAAACAAAACTCAATTGAGACAGGAAATTATAAGAGCAGAAAGTAATGCAATATCAACTAAGAAAACAATAGATAGAATCATTGAATTGAAAAGTTGGTTCTTTGAAAGAATAAACAAAATTGATAAATAGCCAACCTAATCAAAAAGAAGAAAGAAAAAACAAATACAAGCAATTAGAAAAGAAAAGGGGAAATCACAATAGATGCAGAAAAAGCTTTTTAACAACAAAGTCCAACATTCAATTTATGATAAAAATCCTATAAAAGGTTAGAATAGATGGTCTTTACCTGAAAAACTTAAAACAGCCATAATCATACTAAAGGGACAACATTTTCAAGCTTTCAGTCTACATCAGGAACAAGACAAAGATATTTATTACCACAACTCTAATTCAGTACAGTTCTGGAAACAACAACTAGAGCAATTAGTCAGAAAAGATTAAAGGAATGAGTGAAAAGGAACAAATAGTCATGATTCACAGATGACACCTCAATCTAACAGAAGACTCCAAAAATTCCACCATAAAGTTGTAGATTTAATGTCCAAATGCAGTAGTGTAGTGGGGTACAAAGTCAGCACTCAAAAATCAATAGCACAACTGGACACAAGCAACAAACTCAGAGAGAAATGAGGACATTCACATCCTTCCTAATAGCATCTAAAAAGGATGAAATGCTTAGGAATCAATTTAAGAAGTGATCTAAAAGATCTATACAGTGAACAATACATTTCCCTAAAACAGGAGATCAAAGAAGATATCAGAAAATGGAAAGATATCCCTTGTTTTTGATAGGAAGAACCAATATTGTAAAAATTGCCATACTTCCCAAACTATACGGATTTATACAATTTAAGACTGTTATATATAGATTTGCTATACCCTCAAGCAAACTGCCATTAGTGCACCTCACAGTATAAGAGAAAAATTGTTAAAATTCATTTGGAACCAGAAAGAGCTAGGATAGATAAAGCAATTCTGGGCAGCAAAGACTAGTCCAGAGAGCATCACAATCTCAGACCTGAAAGTATCCTGCAAAGTACTTGATAAAATCTGCATAGCACTGGAAAAAAATCGGAGTGAGGGTCAGTGTAACAGAATAGAAATTGCAGACACATCCCTAAACACATTCAGTCCCCTTATTTTTTATAAAGGA
>PVJA010044881.1:0-15921 GCA_004027025.1 Myocastor coypus | reverse complement strand
CCCTAGGCTACACCCATAATCCCAGAAGTGCTTCCACCCATAATCCCATCAGTACTAAAACCTATAATCCCAGGGATCATGGATCAAGTCTCAAACTCTAGAAGTCCCCGCCCAATGACTTCATGAGACTTTGGGGGGACAACTAGACATAAACCATAACATCTATACACATTTCTTTCCTCATCAGTTGTTATAGACATATATCAATTTGTATTTCAACATTGGATCATACTGTATATATCTCAAATCATGTATTATTGATGTCTTTCTTTGCAAGTGGACTCTAGGGAAATTCCCTTTTTTACTCAGACATGAGTCACATGTACCACTGTGGTATCCATGTTTTCTAGCTTTAGTAGCCTGCCTTGGTTTCGTACAACAAATCTTGCTCTCTTCTTTTTGGGAAGCCATGGAGCTTGAATATTATTTTTCACTCTCGGGAAGAAAGAAAAGAAGACATTTCTCTAAACCCTTAGCATTATGTTTTCCTCAGTGTATAATGTTTGGGTCCTAGGAATTTTTTTTAGCTAACATAGTTTGCAAATGCTATTTGTCTTGTTAATAAAACAAACAAGCAAACAAACACAATAAATCAACAATTTAGTTAAAATAGTCAGAATATCCATAATGAACTAATACTTTAATCTAAAATATAAAATGTGTATTCTTTTGTTAACTCTTCAATTAGACTGCAGTTTTCTTGATTTTGCATCAATTATTAATTTTTGTACCATTAATCTTGTATTAATGGTGCTTATGTCTGTCAAAATGGCACAAATTAAGAAGAAAAATTTATGATTGATTTCATTAAGAATACTGAATTTTAATGGTTTGTGCCACAATTTTCTGCTGTCTTCTCACCCACACCAATTGAAAACAATCTTTTTAAACAATTTGGTTTTATTTTTCTAAAACATTCAACATAGCTTTAAAAGAAACTTTCTTTCTGAATTCATATTTCATGATTGATAAAGTATTTACTTAAATTATGTGATTATTTTGTATGAATAATCATCAACAGCTCTGTCTTTAGATTTTTAGTTTTGAGGAAGAATAAAATGTGCGGAGCTGCTAGAACAGATTTGTGTGAGCCTAACATGCCCCATGGGGGTGTTTTCATTAAACAGAATCATCATCAGATGCTCTGTGGTACAAAGAGAACTTCTGTATTAGTTTACTAGTGGATTAGTGAAGAGAATGGTGATTGTGCTATAATCACCTGGGAATTCTCTCATAAAAATGGTCCCTGTCCAGTTCCTGCCCAGACTTAAAGAAAAATCAGAATATTTAATGTACAATCCACAGGGAAGTTTAAGAGTTAATATTCCTCCTGGGTAATTTCCATGTGATTTGGGAAAGTCTTGGGTATATTCTTTCACTTGTAGAAGCTGCTCTTTTCATATAACTATGTAACATTTTATTATTATGTAGGACTCCTATGCTCAATTTTCTAAATTTTTTGAATAGTTCTGCATTATTGATTTTATCATACAAAATTAATATTTTAATTTCTTATAAGTTAGTTTCAGATTATATTGATTCCATAAATGAAGTGAGAAAGATTCAACATCTTCACAGTGTGAAATTTTGGTTACCATAAATAACTTAGGTGTTTTTGATTTTTTAAGACTATTTGAGGTGCTCCTATAAGTTTTTCACCAAACAGATCCTAATGGATTTTGCAGATTTTCTCTTCAAGTCTTTCATCCTTCTATTGAAAATGAGATCTATTTATCTATTATATTTTCTAATTTATGATGTACATAACTGAAGAATTGTTGCTGTTATATTATAGTTTTGTTGCATTAGTGGTGGTTGTTGACCTTTTCCACATTGTTTCTCTATAGTAGTTTTGAGCTGATTCTCTGTTTCCAGCAGGTATAGTTGTGTCTGGTGCAAGCTGATCACTTTGTCTTTTCGACTTCATTTCTTTTATTTCTTGTGTTTATTTCCAGGTGCATTATTCTGAAGAAAGACACTCTTATCTCTCTCCTCCTGATCTCCTTCCCAGCTCGATGGCCATAGAAGATTAAATACATATCTTTCTCTAAGATGGGTGATCCAAATTACAAGTAAATGGGCACCACCTATTTTTGATCAATTGTCCTTGAAGTCTAGAATGTTGTAGCTTTCCTCATTTTGCTCCTGTGTGCTATTTTTGACGATACTCATTCTGCTCTCTATTTTGAATTTGTAGTTATTTTCTTATTTATGGAAAAGGTTGTAACATTTTACTTTTGAGTTTTAAGTTGCATGTGTGCAGTATAATAATTGCTTTTATCTAATTCATTGTTGCAGGATGTCTTCAACAGATTTAAATTCTGAAAAAAGTATTCCAATTGAATAGTTATGTTTCTGTTTTTTTACTAGATTTCCATATTGAATATATAGTTTTTTGTGAAATATATAGTTTTCTTATACAACTTGAGTTATCAAGGTTATGGATGGCTGCAAAATATAGAATACTTCAGCTTTTTAAGAGATACACAGGAATTCACTCCAGTCCTACTAATGCTTTTGTATTTATCACTTTTCAAAGTAAAAAAATAAATAAACAAAGGCATTGACTAGAAAAGACATTTTCTTGTTTTTTTTTTTTTTTTTTTTGTATTAAGTACAGGGTGTATAGAGTCTCACTACACAGATTAGACTCATAGTGATTCTCCTTTTTTTAGCCTCCCAAGAGCTGGGATTACAGCCATGTGACACCCACCCAGTCCTAGTCGCCATTTCAGTGTTTTACTGGGGAGGAGGGGAGGCTGCATGCTTGGGGTGCCAGAGATCTAACTGAGCCCCTGACCTCTGCCTAAGCAGGTGTTTAGTCCACTGAGCTATCTGGCTGGCCCACATTTTCCTACTTTGAAATCTGGGAAAATATTTACCAAAATACTTTGCTTTAATTATTTTAGTCTTAGTAGATATATTCATTATTTTGGAATTAATGTTTTGTATAATGTTAGATGAGCACATGATTTTTTTTAATTAGAAAAGCATCTAATTTTTTTGCACCAGTCATTAAACTCAGGGTCTTATACTTGTCAAGTAAGTGCTTACACCACTGAGCTGTCTTCCCAGGGCATCTAATTTTTCTTAATACTTATTGAGTATTCTTTCTTTTTTTCTGTCCTCTCCTTTCCTAGTAGACTTATGATGATGTTTTAATTTTTTGATAATATTAAGAAAATCTGTTTCTTGATAATTCATGCCAGTTTGCTTATCCAAGTTTGCTTCTCTGTTTTCATATTATTCTATACATTCTTGCATAATAATCTTAGAGGTTCTTAGATTCTGATTATCTTTAGGATGTATCAAAGCAGAGCTTCCTTAGTTTTTAAAAGGTTTTCTTGGATATTTTCATCCATTCTTTATTTTTATAGACTTGAAATCATTCTGCCAATTTCTAGATGCAATCACTTTGGAATATGGTTTAAAGAGCATTAAATCTACGCAGTAATTAGAGAAGATTCTTGATGTCTTTTCTTTTCAGCTGGGTGCATAGTATGGTTTTCAAATTATTCTAGTCTTGTTTTAAGGTCTCTATTGAAATGTTAAATTACAGTGATGATGATATTGGGTAAATTTTTACTGCTTCTTATTTTAGTGGAAATTTTTTTAGTGTCTTACTGTTAATTATTGTTTTGTGGGTTGACTTAGAATAGACTGTTTCTCATGTTGATAAAATATTTTCAGAGGTCAGTTTGCCAAAGTATTTTTCTTGTTTTGAAAGCAGGTATTAATTAATTAGTGCCTCGATTTTGCTTTATGTCAAAGTGTATCTTTTCATAATTTCACATGAAAGTCTGTATTTTATCATTATTAATTTTATTTTGTTATTTAGAACAAACTATTTATTTATTTATTTATTGTGCAGGGTTTCACTGTAAAGCTAAGACTCATAGTGTTCCCCCTGTCTCAGCCAAGTTGAAGTAACTAATGCTATCTCAACCTATTGTGGTACTAAAAGCAATGCTGAATTCTTGGAGGTAATAACAGCATTGGTGTTCCGAATGATGCAAGCACATTAGTTACTATTGTATTTCCATTCACAGAGTACCTCATTGAAGCAGATAGATAGGCTTTGGAAAATAACTGTGAATTTTCTTCAACTTCATCAGGTGGTAACTATAATTGCAGCTGTTATTCCAGATGTTATCATTAATTGAACAGATCAACATATCCTTTGGCATTCTGCATGCTACTGCTGATCTGGGTAATGCTATTTTCTCTATACCTATTAAGGAAAAGCAAATGAGATCATATTGAAAAGTGTTTACTTTCTTACTTTTGGGCCACATCAATTTTTTATAGAGTATTTGTCCACAGGGCCTGTCATAAGCTATACTCCAGAGATTTTGGTTACTGTTTGTCCATCTGTTCCAGTCTATTCATTTCTGGTAAATAGGAAGTGGCCACTCCATACAATTTTTTTCTTTTTTCTATTACTGAGAATTAAACTCAGTACCTTGGCCTTTTTAGGGAGGAGGTTGTGCGTGCTCAACTATATCCCTGGCCTATATTCTTAAACCTTGATAAAAAAAATATATGTGTATCAGGAAGTGGGAAATAAATTTCAAAAAGTTCATTAATTTTCTATAGTTCTAGTGGCATAGGATGCCGAAACATTCCAAGATGATGGAAAAACGTAGATATACTCTTCACCACCACTAATGCATAGTATTTGATGCTTTAGTATTGGAAATTAACATTCTGAAAGAATTTCTTTGTTTTTCTAAAGTATATAGTAATAATGTTACATTTATATATGTAATGCAGTGATTATATTACACATTTAACAAATTATTTACGAGTTGTCTATAATAAGTTAAGTGAAAATGTAAATATTAGGTTCAATATCAGTTTTCTGTTATCCAGGTGATGGTAGGTATATAAATTCATGAAATTGTCGTATGTCTGATTTCCCATTTGACCTTTATGCTTCTAAACTTGGTGGAAACCAATTCTATTTCTAAATCTTAGGGATTCTTTTCCTCTGACAGTACTAATCCATCGTGAAAATACCTGATAATGTTTTATTTCAGAATTTCATCATAGAAAAGATGCAGAATTATTTTGACATTTTAAATAATGCAACACAAATTATGAATAATGCAATTTGCTCGTTATTCCAGTCCAAAACTGAATACAGCATGAAGTATACCTTTATATTTTCTGTATTATATTTGCATTACTTTCTGTACATTCAGGTTTACAGAATAATAAATAGCCCTAAATTAGTGACAGCATAAATACATTGGCCTGTTATTATAGTTACATTGTCAAATAATGATGGAGCTTTAATTGGCCATTTCTAATATCTTTGCTTTTACTATTTGCAATAATGTAGCACTTAGGAAAGGATTCTTCTTACCTTTGAACAGAAATCAAAGCTTCCACATCAGGTATTCAGAGCTTGAGAGCTGCAGTGAGAGAATTGCATCAACTACAATAAGAAAATACCCCCTGACAGGCAGGATTTCACCCACATGACTGAGGAGCATGACAAGCTATGATCAATGATACCAGCTATCTCATGGCCCATTTCTTATCCACTAGTGTATTTCTGAAAGACAATTTACAGTAGAGTTCATTGGATTTAAAAGAAAACTTGAGGGTCTTGATGAGAGATACACTTGCTAATGTCCTCAGAGCACTGCTACTCACATAGAATTTTTCTGGAATATTCAACCTAAGCGTGGGCATTAAAATGTATCTAATTAGCAGATTAATATGAGTACTCCATGGTTACTATGGGTGCTCTATGATTACTATTCATTAAGTAAATACAATAAATATACAGTGAGGACATTTTTAAAAAATCAAATCTGAGAGTCTAAGCACCCTGGTTCTGTGAAGTTTGGATCTTTGCATATTCATTTGAGAAAAATAAAATATTGGCTTAGATAAACTTATCACTTGTAAAAATTATTAAACTACTACAGTATATCCTTTACAAAGCTCTGTAAAGGGCAAAAAGCAGAGAAAATAAGGACACATTATACAAAGCCATAACAAAATATATTAGGGCAAATCCATGTGCCAGTCACTAAGTTACTGGTTTCAGAAGGAGTCATAATTAATTCATACTCTGTCTCTCTTGCGTTCAGAGAAGAGCGCATGTACAAGGGGAATCTTTATTCACAGTTCCTCTACTGCCAAACTCCAAATGAAATGAAACCAAAGTGAACATGTTACAAAATTGGATTCAAAGGAACCCTCAGACACTGAAGCCATTACACACACATTCCCTAAATAAAAAGTGAGCTGGCTGCGAGCTGTCTTGACATAATCTGCAAAGTCTCACTGCATAAAACAACAGTGCAGGAGATTGTCAGAGAACTCCTGAGACAAACGAAACCCCAATCAAACTTCTCTTTCCTGTCTTTCCTTTTTAACTTCATCTTGACAGTAGAAAACTGGGGTCTTCTCTCTAAGAGAGATCCCTAAACATTCCCACATGGTACTGAGGTGTCGCTTTTTGATTTTCAAAAGGTTTTCAGAAATTAAGAAGCAATATATTGACTATGTATAAAAGATACATATTTATTAAGCCATTTAAAAGTTTTAGGGGCTGGAGACATAGCTCCGTGGCACAAGTTCCTGCCTGGCAAGTGCAAGGTCATGAGTTTGAACCTTGGTCTCGCCAAAAAACAAAACAAACAAATAGAAGTTTCAAAAATTAGCTTTATTTGGTATATCAGCTCCTGGTAATTAGTACTAAACTTTCCTAAGTGGCTTTGGAATGACATAGTTGTTAACAAAAATAATCTGGAATCCGACAGATGGGTTTGAACACTATCTACATGTTCAGTCTCACCTTGGGGCAATAGACTTGACCTGCCTGAACTTCAGTTTTTATATTTTTAATGAGAATAAAGGAAGTAGTTCTGTGAGCTGTCTTAATATATAAATCAATTAAGTTATATTTTACAACAGCTTATATCAAGTAGCTTATACCCAGAGCTTTCACTTAATAAGTATTATTGTTATAGTTTTACTTGTTTTAAAGTTCCTGATAGTCCCTGCTATTATAGAAGCTACATACTATCTTCATTAACTACATAGTTTTTTTCTGTTTTATGAATTTATGGAAAACAATCATGTCTATTCAGAATGAGGAGCTGGGCTATAGAGTGAGGAAACTTAGTATTCCTTGCTTTAGGAATGCTGTAAAGACAATGCAACTTTTTAAAAATTTATCTTCTTTTCAAAAGATGATTCATAGGCCACTTGTGGAGTGGGCAATGTTTCAGATTTCCTCCTGTTTGCCAGCACCCTTGGTATACCCCTGCAGCCAACACTGGGGAGTGCTTGCCTTTGTAGGACCTGCTGTTATAGGGTTCATGAGCTTGGCATGCTGGTCTTGCGCTCAGTTCCTCCACTGCTCAGTTCATTTGCTACTATCTTTTAACCCAGGCAAACATACCTAAGATCCATATCACTCTTAAAGTTGTATTAGACTCATCTCTATTGTAAAAGTACATTCATATAAAATGAGCCATGTAGTGTTAGAACCGATAAATGAATCTAATAAGTTTGCAGCACACAGAAACTAACAGCATTTTAATACTCCAATAATGAAATCACTGAGAAAGAAATCAAGAAAGCAATTCCATTCATGATCATTAAAAAATATGGAGGAATGAAATGAGTGACATCTGCAATTAAAATTTTATAACACTACTAAAATGAAGAGAACAAAAACTGGAAATATATCTTATGCTGCAGGATCCAGTGAATTAATGATGTAAGATATTCACACTACCCCAAATGACTGACACAGTCAAATAAATTACTAATAAAATACCTATAATGTTCTTCACAGGAAAAATATTTTTAAAAATTTCAACATTTGTTTGAAAATAGAAAAGATGACTAGTAAATCTTAGAATAAGTGCTTGCCTGGCAAGCGCAAGGACCTGAGTTCAATCCCTGATTCCGGGCAATAAAAAAAAAGAAAAGGAAAGAAAGAAAGAAAGGAAGAAGAGAAAATCCTGACTAGAAAACACAAAGTTAAAGGCATTGTAATAACTTATTACAAAGAATACTATAAGACTATAGAGACAAAAGTACCATGGTATTGACATTAAGACAAAGAGACTATTGGAGCCCAGTTAAAAATCCAGGAAACTATCCATGTATTTACAAACAAGTGATTTGCAAATTGGAAAAGCAATTTACTATGAAAATGTGCATTGAGAAGCAAAGTCTTTCCCATAAATGGAGTGGGAGAACTGAACATCTTTATGTGGAAGAAAGGAACTAAACTTCTATATTGTAATTAACAAAAATCAATTTAAAAGAGGTCAAAGACTTAAATATAAGACCCAAATCATGACAGTTCTAAGAGAAAATATAGAAAAAGAAAACACTTCAGGACATTGACCTTGTACTTTCTTTCTTTTTTTAAATTTTTATTTATTTTTTTTTCCTGTGAGCACTGAGCTTTATTTCTTTGGAAGCAGTGGCTGTCCAGGCCAGCCATTGAATGACCTTGCAGAGCAGCAGGTGGTCGATGGACAGATCAGCTACTCTGCCTGAGGCTGCAAGTGTCTCAGGAGCGCAAGGCAGGCTTGAGAACTGCCCAGCAAGGCAGTGAGGGCCCTCTGCCAGGGCAGCTGGGGTAGTCTGCAGCCTCATGGGCACTGGCATGTCTTCAGACTTGTCACATTAGTCTGAGGGCTGTGGAAGAAGCTGGTGTCATGTCAGGTTCACAGTAGTAATAGCAGTAGCAGCAGCAGGAACCGCTCTCCACCCACGGAAGCAGAAGCAGCAGCTGCTGCCAGAGCCACACACCACAAGACTTCAAGGCACTGACATCAACAATGACCTCTTCTGTACACACTGTGCTGCTGTTAGGCCAATTGATGAGGGCCTCCCGCTGGCCTCATGTGAACCGGCACTGACCACTACACGGACATGGGCCACAGCTCCCTGGTCACACAGCCCAGTCATCAGGCTGGCCATGCAAGGACCACCAGGGCACAGATGGGGATGGGCATAAGGGCTTGACCTATGGGTGTGGATCTCCAGGTATACCTCTTATTCCTGGAGACCTTTGTCACAAATGACGGGATCCAAGGAGGAGCCCAGAAGGCAGGCAAGGACAGGCCCCCAGTACAGAGTGGCAGATGCAAACTTCAGTCCTGCCTTTCTCATGTTCTCAGCCACACAAGGGCAGGAAGGCTAGATGGTGTGTGACCCTGCTGCACCTCAGCTCAAATGAGGCTGCTCCCCCAGCCCCTCATCCCTCAACAGCCAGCCTGTGGGGGCCACACCTGGTGCACAGGGGAAGATGCTGCCTGTTGGCCCCTTCACCCTGCAGGCTTAGGCCTCAAAGAGCTTCCTAAAGGCAGCTCCAACATCTGTGATCATGTCGCTGGTGGTGGTGGAGCAGCCGTGCTTCTGGAAGGCCTGGCGGTTGCACTGCCATGTGAGTGAGCATGCACCGAGGGCGGCCAGCAGCAGCGGGTCAGAGCCGTTTGTCTTCTCCGGCCCAGCGAGGAGGGCCCAGTAGGCCATGACGCCCAGGGAGCCGGACAGCAGGTCTCCTTGGCCCCCGCACCTGTGGCCACTGCCTTCCAGGTTACACTCGAGCAACTCCTGGCCATTGGAGATGAAGTCCTGTTCCCCTTTCAGGACCACTGTCACGTTCCCCAGGGCCCGGCTGAGCCTCAGGACAGATCCACAGGGATCAGTGCCATCCACAGGGCCGCTGAGCACCTCCTGGTGCAGTCTACTGAATTCCACGTGATTGGGGGTGAGGACCGCCTTCTGGTACCCGAGGATAAGTGCTGGCCGCTGGGCCACCACCAACAGTCCATCTGCATCGATGACCACAGGGATGCCCCTGGCCTTCGAGGCTTCCAGAATGACCTCCACGTTCTCCAGCAGGCGCTCATCTCGGCCGAGGCCAGGCCCCACCACCAGGGCATGCAGCCGGGCTAGCCACTCCTACACCTCGAGCTCCTCAGCTGGGCTGTCAAGGACCGGACGGACAATGAGCTCTGGGCTGTATGGCTTAATTATCGGCACTGCCTCCTTGGCACAGAACACGTGGGACAAATCCGCACCCACTTTAAGAGCTGAGACTGCCACGAAATATGGGGTCCCCGTGTACTCCCGACAGCCTCCCACGACGCCGATGTGGCCGGCCTGGCCCCTGTGCTGTCTGGATGTCAGGGGTGGCACGATATTTCTCACCAGCTGCAAGGTGTCATCCATCTCCTTTACTGAATGTGCTCTGCGCAGCCAGAAGGTTCTCTGTGCATTCGTCACTCGGTTGGTAGCCTCAGCCAGTAGCCTCCGGTCCGGGTATCCCCTCTTTTCTTTTTTAATTATGGCTCACTCAGCCTGCCCTCAGGGTAGGGCTGGTGTAGCATGTGGTGCCAGGGTTTGAACCACGGTTCCTCAGGTTACCTAAGCTTTCCTAGACAGGCACATTAGACCACTGAACCATCTCACTGGCCTATCTTGTAGTTTTTTTTTTGGTATGATTCTGAAAGGGTAGGAAACAAGGGAAAAATTATAAATGGGATTACACCAAACTAAAAAAATTCTATACATTAAAGGAAAGAACAGAGTGAAAAAGACAACCTAAAAAACGGAGAAACAAAAATCTGCGAACTATTCATCCAGCAAAGAATTAACCTCCAGACTATATAAGGAGCACAAACCATTCAGCAGCTAAAAGATTGCAAAATGATGCCCTTAAAAATGAGCAAATGGCTTGAGCAAAAGGATCCAGCCTTTCTCAAAAAAGGTTGAATAGTCCAAATTGTCAGCAAGTACAGTACCTGAAGAAATGCTCAACATCAACATGATCAGGGAAAGTGAATTAAAGCAACAGAAAAATACCATGTCGTTCTAGTTAGAAGTCTTTGTTTAGCTGGGCATGGTGGCTCACACCTGTAATCCCAGCACTTGGGAGGCTGAGGCAGGAGGATTGGTGTGAGTTCGAGACCAGCCTGGGCTACAAAAGTGAGCTCAAGACCAGCCTCAACTGCATAGCGAGACCCTGTATCAAAAAGACAAAAAAAAAAAGTCTTTGTTTCTTTGAGGTGGGGTTCAGGTGGTACCCGTTCAGTTTAGGCTGGCATTGCACTTGCAATGGTGGTAGTCCAGGCATGCCTTAAACTCATGACCATCCTCCTGCCTCCCAAGTGCTGGAGTTATAAGCACGCACTGCCACACTGATCTTGAGTTAGAGTTATTAAAAAGACAAGAATTAACAAAGCTGGTGGAGATGCAGAGAAGGTAGAATTTTCATATGCTCTTGGGAATATAAAGGTAGTACAGTGATCATAGAAAATAGTATGGAAAGATTAGAAATAGGATTCCCATGTTTTTTGGCAATCCTACTCCTGGTTATACACTGAGAGAATATGAAATCAGTGTGTTAAAGGGACATCTTCTCTAAGATTTCTATTCAAGCACTCTTGCAATAATAAAAGTATGGAATCAAGCTGGGTATCATTCTATGGAAGAAAGAATTGAAAAAATGTTCCAAAAATACACTGTGAAGTACCATCCAACCATTAAAGTAGTTAAATTCTGTCATTTGTAGCAACATGGGTGGAGCTGGAAGATTGTGTTAAATGAAATAAAGCAGAATGACAAATAGTGCATGCTCCGTTTATGGGTGAGAGCTAAGAGACTGACCTCATAGAAATAGAATAGAACAGTGATTACCAGATTCTGGTGATGAGCAGGTGGAGAAGACTGGAGGGAGGATATCTAATGAGTTTAGGGCTGCAGTTGGATAGGAGGAGTGCACTTCTAATGTTCCATGACACAATAAAGTCAATGTGGTTGGCAACAATAGACTATTTCAGAATAGCTAGTAGAGAGGATATTCAGTGTTCCAACATGAAGAAATGTATACGACTGAGCTTTTAGACATGCTGTTTATTCTGATCTGAGTGCTGTACAATGAATTGAAATTATATATATATATATATATATATATATATGTATATATATATATATATGAAAACATAAATACAAACCCTAAAATATAGTTAAAGACATTCAAAATATATATTTTAAAATATTTTTAACACAGAGAATTACTAAATCATACATCTATGAAAGGGAACCATATTAGATAACATTCAGTATTTGCTTAGACCTTCTTTAAAAAATTTTATTTTAAATGGAGAAAAAACTAGAAATAAAACAAATTCAAATGGAGCTAATAGGAGAGTAACAATAATTAATACCTTGTGTATTGTTATCTTCACAGTAGTTATTCAGAGTACAAGATATAGGCATGAAACAATGTCTAGACAACATTAGCATAAATTTTTATTTTCAGTGAACTAAGAGAAAGTAGCTGTATAACTACCTGAACTATCTTATGTATCTGTATATTTTCCCCTTTCTTTTCTTCCTTTCCCCTTCTCCCCATCAGTTTTTCTATAACCAAATTCAATAGTTTACCTTGATATAAAGTCAACACTCAAAAATCAATAGCATCTTTACAAAAGAAAAACTCAAAAGAGCAATTAGAAAAACCATACCATTTATAATAGAATTCAGAGCTTGAAATACTTAGCAATAAATATCATAAAGGAAGTAAAAGAACTATGCATTGAAATTACACTACTCTGAAAAAAGAGATCAAAGAGGATATCAGAGAATGGAAGATATAGCTTGCTCAAGGATAGAAAGAACAGGAAAATGGCTTACTCACAAAACTATTATACAGATTTAATACAGTCCCATTCAAAATGCCATTATAATATCTCCACAAACTATAGAATGCATTCCTAAAATTCATTTGGAACCAGCGCACAGACATAGAACAGCAAATGCAATTCTGGATAACAAAGGCAAGTCAGGTGGCATCAGAATCCCTGACTTGAAATTATATTGCAAAGCTACCATGACAAAATCAGCATGGCTTTTAAATAAACAAATGCATAGGCCTGAGAAACAGTGGAATAAAATAGAAGATGCAGGTACAATTCCAAACACATTCAGCCAGCTAATCTTTGACAAAGGATCTAAATGCATTCATTGGAAGAAAGATAGTCTCTTTAATAAATGGTAAAGAATAACTTTTCAGGGGCCAAAGACTAAAATTTGAGCCATTTCTATCACCATGCAATAAACCAAAGCTAAAATATATCAAAGATCTGAATATGAAAACAGAAACACTAAATTTACTGGAAGAGAAAATAGGTAGTAATCTTGAATACATGAATGTGGGCAGAGACGTTATGAATAAAACCCAGACCACATGGGCAATACTACAAAGCATCAACAAATTGGATCTTGCCTTATCAAAAAGCTTTTGCGCAACAAAAGATACCACCACTAGAGTGAAAAGACAAGCTACAGGGTGGGAAAAAATGACTAGTTGTCCCTCATATCAAGGACTTCTATCTAGAACATATAAAGAGGTGGGAAAAATAAAACCCTCCAAATTCAAAGATCAAATCCAAAAACTGGCATTTAAGATAAATATACTCTTCTCAGATAAAGAAACACGAAAGGCAAGTAAAGATACGAAGCAATATTTAAACTTCACTGGTTGTTCAAGAGCTGAAAATTGAAAGAACACTCTGATTCCATCTCACTCCAAGAAGAATGGCTAGCATCAGGAAATCAAATGCCCAGTTAGGGATTGAGTCTTTGAATCTTAGAAGCCTGAATTATTCAGTTCTGTATATATTCTAGGTAAAAGTCCTTCAACTGAGTGATTATTGGTTAAGAGTCCCCCCCTCAAGTTTTGGGTTGTCTTTTCACTGTGTTTATGATTTCTTTGATGTGCAGAAGTTGCTCAGTAAGATAAGGTCATGATTGTTGATTTCTTAGAAATGTTCCCTATTCAGTTTGATTTTGTTCATTTACTCTCTGTATACCCCATGTCTTCAAGATTCCACCTACTTTTTCCTCCAGTAGATTCAATTTTTTTAATGTTTAGATCTCTAATTCATATTGACTTTAGTTTTGTACATGATAATAGACCTGGTTCTAGTTTTAGTTTTTAACGTGTGGAGAGCTGGTTTCTCCAGTATCATTTTTTTTTGTACCACTTTGCCTTTAGTATTTTCCACAATCACAGGCTTATATTTTAAACAGTATTGAGATGTTAGGACCTTATACACACTTTGTCTTTCTCCACAATTTACAATTATACATCACAATCCATGCAATGAGAGAGTCTATTGCAGCAAATAACAGAAGTAATGGGAAAGATATCAGGAATATTTTATGGCTATGGAAGTTCAGATGAAATTCTGTGAACACATCCCATGAATAAAGTTGTGCTGTGAGCGTTCCACATTGCATCACAAATTGGCTTCCATGAGCAGTACCACAAAGCCAGTACCTTGCCCTGTTTAGTAATGGTTTAATTAGAAAGTCAGTCCTCACATTGTTAACGTTTGACACCAGAATGGAGTCTTACATGGGAGTGACGTCAGAAGGATACAGGTACTCCCAGGTAAATGTGCTCCAGTGCATCTAGGTCCCTGGCAGTCCCAGTGCTGAAGTGGTCAGAAGAGGGCTGAAGATTATGAGCAGAAGGGTTTGAAAGTCCCTGGGTATTCAAGGTTCTTCCAGAAACATTAACATCCAAAGACAATGATAGCATCAGCTATAGAAAGGATCTGTTTTCCTTTTGAATTCTCTTCCTCCAGAGCCTATGCTGCTGCCACCACAGCTCTTTCTCAGGCTTCAGGCCACTCTTCCAGTGCCATTTGTTAAAAAGGCTATCTTTCTTCTGGTGAAGTTGTTTGTTTTTAGCCTTACGTTCCACAATTCAAACACTTTCCAAAGATACTTGGATTAGTGCCTCGTACTTGGTGGTTTTCTCCATCTAGATCTACTGTCATTAGATTATGCCTGTCAAATTAAAGCTTTGTGGCTGTGGTACCAGCATTTGGGAGGCGAAGACATGATTTCTGTGATGGAGAGGCCTGTGCTAAGCCTAGTTAGTGATTTCAAGATCAGCCTGAACTACAAAAAGAGTCCATCTCAAGACATTGAAGAAAAAGATGAAAAGAGCAATAAAACAGAAATTTTAATTAGAATAATTGTCAATATCTTACCCATTCGAAATATTGCTTTCATTTCTTTCTCCTTTATAAACAAGAAACATGTCTTATGGAAGCTCACTACTTATATTCATGGTCCACCAATCTCAAGGTCCATCACGGTTCACATATAAATAATAACTATATGTAGTTTGAGTAAATGTTAGAGCAGTTTATGCTTTCCTCACTTTACACATTATTTGGAGACTTATTTTTTTTGTTTGTTTTGTATTTAGTACAGGGTTGGCAGGGTCTCACTACACAGATATGACTCATACTGATTCTCCTGTTTTCAGCCTCCCAAGTGCTACAGTTATAGGGGCGTACCACCATGCCCAATTTCAGTTACTGTCTAAACTCACCCAAGAGGCAGGGCTGGCATGGCATGCGGGGATGGAGTCCTGGTCCCTGCGCCTGGTTAAGCAGGCACTTTAGTCCACTGAGCTATCTGGCCAGTCCTAGATATTGTGCTTATTGAATACAGACATTTATTATATATTGAACGAATGAAAAATATCCTCTTGTCATGTGTTTTAAGATGGGATTTTAATGTTTTTTTATGGTACCAGCGATCAAACTCAGGACCTTGTGCTTGCCAGACAAATATTTATTCCACTGAGCCACCTCCCTGACCAGAAATTTTATATATATATTGTGGTCCCAGGGATAGAACCGCGGCCCCTGCAGTTGCCTAAGCCTGCCTAGGCAGGCGCTATAAAACACTGAACCATCTAGCTGGCCCAATTTTAATAATTTAACTCTATTTCTCAATGCATGTTTGGTAACCTATGAAATGATCAGTGAGTTTTGAAATAATTTGTTGAATTTTGAAAAGAAATTGGAAAACATTGGTTTCTTTACATCACTTTCAGAAATTGAT
>PVJA010044880.1:0-15925 GCA_004027025.1 Myocastor coypus | reverse complement strand
CCGTCAGGGAGTCCATCATTTTTCTATTCTCCTCTAATTTTTTATCGATGTCTTCTTTAATAGTATTGAAGTCTGCCATTATGGTTATCCTTTCTCTCTCTAATACAGAGATTATTTCTGTTCTGTTCTCCTTTCTACTTTTGTGTAGTTGTTCCCCTACTTGGGATGCTATTGATTTAGGCATGTCTTTGTCAACTTTCGATATTATTTCTGCTCTAATGTCCTCTATACGTTTCCCCAGCCGTTTTTCCACTTCATGTATTTCTTTTTTTACTTCAGATGTTATCTCTGATCTCAGTTGCTCTATAAGTTTCTGCACTTGTGTGTCTGCCTCAGATGCTACCAATTCAGAGGTTTCATCTGTATGGTTCCTAATTTCTTCCATGATAGTGTCTTCTGTATTTGGTTTGGGTGGGCACGGGCCCTGAGATTGCATCCTACTCCTTGTTGTTATCATTTTGTATGGAAGCGGCCTCTGCTCTTTGGTGGCGTTATGCTTTGTCTATGGGCATTTGGTCTGGAGACTCCAAGCTGGTTCCTCTACAGAGAGGTTCCTGACTCTGTGCTAGAGCTCTGGCTGCTAGCCTCTGTGAATCCCGGTGGATGTGGTCTGTAGGTGGAGGTGGAGCTTTGGGATTGAGTAGTCCTGGTAGGCTCGTGGACCAGATCAGTTGCCAGACGAGATGTTTGATGGGTTCGGTGCTGGAGCTTGGGCTGGAGGGGTTCAAAAAAAAAGGGGGGCGGGAGCGGGGGAGGGGAAGGTGGGCCAAGGGATCCTGACCCAGCCGGAGCACGGGCTGTGCTACCGGCTGGGATTCGGGTCGGGGCTGGAACAGGAAGTTAGTTGCAGGAACGCAGAGGCGGGGCAGAGGGGCGCAGGCAGCTTACCTGCGGGCGGACGCGTGGGCTCTACTACCGGCTGGGATTCGGGTCCTGTTTCTTCCATTTCTGATACAGAGAATCGGAAAGGATATGGAGCCAAAAAAGACCATATCTCTAGATCACTGCTTCAGCCTTCTCTTTTTTTCTTAAATGAGAAATCAAACTCCTGCCCTCTCGCTTGCCAGGCAAGCACTGTCCTGCTAAGCTGTATCCCTAGACCAAGCAGAATGTGATGAGGCCTGGGACTGACACTCACCCGGCCCATGGCGGCCTATCCTTTAATCATTCTTCCTCTTGAGCTGGGATATAGCTCAGCAGCACAGTCCTGTCTGTCAAGCATGAGGTTATGAGTTCAATTCCTAGTACCAAAAAAAAAAAAAAAAAATAGCTTTAACCTCCCTCCCTTCCAGACCTGGACCAGCATCACTAAGTCGCTAGCATCAATGCCTTTCCCTTCCCTTCCAAAGTCTATGGCTGTAGGCTACTGACATAAAGTCCCAAGGAGGAGCTAACTTATTTTAAAGGATCAGGAAGGCAGTGTGATTAATTACACCCCCAAGGTGGGGTTTTCAGGGTAGAATAAATACTGCATCATCCCCCGTTTTCCACTGAGGAGAGCACATCCCCCTTTTCCTCCTCAGCTCCAGGCTTCAGGCTCTAGGCTCCAGGCTCCAGGCTCCAGGCTCCAGGCTGGACTTCACTTTGGAACCAAAGCACATGGGAGCTGAGGATGTGGCTCAACAGCAGAACTCTTGCATTGCATGTACAAGGCTCCAGATTTGATCACCAGCACCACAAAAAGATAATTAAAGTAGTGCTGGCTCCGCCCCCAGGGCATGCTGAGCTGGCAGCTGAGACTGGGCCTGGCGATTCATGCCAGTAATCCCAACTCTTGGAAGGCTGTAAACAGGTGGATCAGTACAAATCCAATCTTGTAGTGAGACCCTGAACAACTTGTAGACCCTTCCCTAAAATATAAAAATACATTTTTAAAAAGCACACAGAATCCGAACTAAAAGCAGTGGTTTTCCAACACATTCAGAGCTAAAGCCACCGCCACCAGGAAGCCCAGGGACCTTCGCTCAGCTGCTGCTTGTTTGGGGCAATGACGATCTGGGTGGTAGCAGACACTGCTAGCACCCAGTGATTCCTGCACGGGCTCTGGGCCTGTGGGGAGGGTCACCCCACACACCAAGAAGGATATGACTAATAAAGAAAGTAGCTTCAGAGACTGCAAGTCCAGACAGCTTCTGATAAGCATTTAAACAGAGGTCAGTAATGTTTGCCTTTCTGAGGAGAAAATATGTAGTCTGTGGTGTGAGTGGGAGGGGGTAAAGGGAATAAATCTAAATATGAGCTTCCTCCCTTCATAATTCTTACGGACTTTTAGCAGCAGTTGTTGTAAAACCTTCACAGGCTTTCGTATGCACAGCCCATATCTGGCTCTGAGCCAGAAAAGAACAGGGTCTGTGAAAAACAGACGATTCCAGAGTGATTACCAAGCTAGTTGAAAATTAATGCTGAGGGCATTGGGGGGAAGTTTCCCACCCTGCAGCCTGGAATGTTCCAGAAAGTCTCCATTCAAAGTCCCCTTGAAGGACCCCAGTTCAGATCCTCACTTCCTGTGCTGACAAAAGGCGGACGTTTTGTAGTGGAAATGAGTGTTGACTTCCAGCATGGGCAGGGTGAGGTGGGCCAGATGGCATCTGAGCATCTTCAACCCTTGCAGGGGATTCCGAGAATGTTGTCAGGGACAGGAGCAGGAATTAAAGCATAGAGAGATAGTTTTCATGACCAAAACCACTTCTATTGCTGCTGCTGCTCTAACATCCTTGAGCACTTTGATTTGTCTTCATGTTTCCTGGGCTGGTGCATATTAGGGGAAGGGAGTTAAGTAAGACTGGGGTTCCCTTTGGTTGCAACTAAGTAATTGTAAGAAAAATAAATACCACTCAGAAAGCTCCCTCTAGCTGGCTGGAAGGAGCTCAATATTGGAAGACACAGTTTTGATACATTGTTTAGTAAGATCTTCATGTATATAGATTTTTACCATATCAGCTTCTGTTGTCCCTATGTAGCCTGAAGCAGTCAGGGCCAATGTGGGCAGAATATACAGACAGTGTCAGCTCCCCTCCTTTACTCTTAGGCAGGGGGAGACTACCTTTAAAGTCATAAGCATTCCTATACTCAGTTTTGACATTTGTGGTAGCTTCCATCACGGACAACAATATCTGAACTCATCTATGCAGACAGAAAAGGTGGCTTGGTTTGCACTGTTAGAGGTTTCAGTCCGTAACTGTTTGGCCTTGTTGCTTTTGAACCTGTGTGGAGACGGTACAGCCACTCACCCCATGGCTAGGAAGCAAAAACAGAGAAGGAAGTAGAAGGCACTTGGCTCGTGGCACAGCCCCTGTGACTAGAAGAGCTGCCCTGGGTCCATCCTCTGCCAGTTTCCACAGCCTTCCAATTGTATCATAAGCTGCAGACCAAATGTTTAACCTTTGGGAGACACTTGAGATCCAAAGTATAGCACTGCTCACCTTTTCAACTTAGGTATATTTGTTTGAAACCCAAAAATTGAGAAAGCACAATCACTGATTTGTTGATTCTTTCATTCTTGTGACCAGCAGGCCACATGGTTCTGAGGGCGTGGGAAGGCCTATGTCAAAAGGCTTACTCAGAAAACTATAGAATCACCACTCCTGTCCAGCATAGTTCTGGAAACATTGGCCAGAGCTGTCAGACAAGAGGGAGATAAAAGGAGTGAGGATAGGAAAGGAAGAAGTGAGATTATCCTTATTCATATATATGATACCCTACATAGAAGACAAAAAAAACTCCATCAGAAGATTTCCAGATATTATTACCAAATTTAGTAGTGTAGTAGGATACAAAGTCAACACTCAAAAATAATAGCATACATGTACACAAACAACAAACTGACTGAGGGAGAAATTAGGGAAAGCACGTCCTTCACAATAACATCAAAAAAAAAAGAGACAGAGAAAGAAATACTTAGGAATTAATCTAGCAAAGGAAGGAAGAGATCTAGACATTGAAAATTACAGTACTCTGAAAAAAAATTGAAGAGAATTTCAGAAAATGAGATAATCCTTGCTTATGGATAGGAAGAACCAACATTGTGAAAATGGCCATACTCCCAAAACAAATGCACAGATTGAATACAGTCCCAACCAAAATACTGTTAGCAGGCCAGCCAGATAGCTTAGCAGAACATAATACCTTCTTAGACAAGCACAGGGACTGAGGTTTGATCCCCAATGTCACATGCCATGCCAAGACTGGATATGGTGGCATGTGCCTATAATCCCAGCACTTGGGAGGCTGAAAACAGGAGGATCACTACAAGTCCGATCTTTATAAATCCTGTACTTAAAAAAAATAAATAAAAATTTTAAAATAGCATTAGCATATCTTGCATTTATCTGGAACTAGAAGTGACCTAGAATACCAAAGGCAATCCTGGGCAACAAAGATAAGGCAAGAGGTATTACAATCCCTGATTTGAAATTATAGTACAAAGCTACTGTGATAAAATCAGCATGGTACTGGGGGGAAAAGAAAAACAGACCTAAGGACAGTGGAACAGATTAGAAGGAACAGACAAACTATAATCACATTCAGCTGTTTTGCCTTTAACAAAGAGGCCAAACATAGTCACTGGAAGAAAACCTTTTTAAAAATGGTGCTAGAAAAACTGGCTTTCTACATGCCAGAGGCTAAAGCTAGACCCATGTTTATGACCATGCATTAAACTAAAGTTAAAGTGGATCAGAGATTTAAATATTAAAACACTAAATTTCCTGGAAGAGAAAGTAGATAGAAATCTTGAGGACATAAGGGTAGGCACACAGTTCTTGAACAAAAACCAAACTGCAAAAAATACTTTAAAGAATCAACAGTGGTGATCTCACTGAAAAGTTTTTGCACATCAAAAGAAATTACCAACATAGTAAAAAGAAAACCCAAAAACAGAAAAAATTCTAGTCAACTGGCCCTCAAAAAGGACTTCTATAACACATACACATTTTAAAAAAAAATCAAACCCCCAAAATTCAAAGACCCAGTTCAAAAATGAGCAACTGAGATGAATACACACTTATCAGATGAAGAAATACAAATGGCAAATAGATTATGAAAACATGTTCAATATCATTGGTCATCCAAGAAATGCAAAATAAAACAATACCAAGTTTCCATCTCCCCCAAGAAAGGATGGCTGTCACCAAAAAGTCAATCAATAACATGGTAGTGGGACTGAGGTGAGGAAAAAAATAATCCTTCTCCACTGTTGGTGGGAGTGTAGACTGGCACTGCCACTGTGGAAATCAGTGTGCAGATTCCTCAAAAACCCAAGATGAGAGGTTCCATTTGAGCCAGCTTCTGTGTATTTTCCCAGAAAAACTAAAAGCATCCTACCAGAGGAATATGTGTTAGCAGCACAATTTGTCATAGCTGAATCTTGGAAATAACCCAAATTCCCATTAACTGTGGAATGGATAAAAAAAGATGTGCTTTTATATAATAAAATACTACTCAGCTATAAAGAAAGATACACTTGAGGCTTTTACAGATGCAAATAGAGACCATACTCATAAGTAAAGTAAGTCAGGGTCATGGGTAACATCATGTTGTCTTCCTAGTGTGAGAAACTGAAAGAGTAAGATACAAAATGTACAACAGATACTGTGAAAGGGAAAGAAACTGCTCCAAAGGAAAGAAAAACGAGAATGGGGGAAAGAAAAAGAAGGAACACACACACACACACACACACACACACACACACACACAACAGCTATGATAATTGTACTACTATTTTTTTAAAAACTCTATTATTTATGTTATGGCTGACTCAGCCTACTCTGGGGGTGGGGCTGGCACAGCATGTGGTGCTGGGGATCAAACCCCAGTCCGTGTGGTTGCCTAAGTTTGCCTAAGTAGGTGCTTTAGACCACTAAGCTATCTTGCTGGCCCTGTACTACTAATTTCTGTTCATTGAAAAAAACAGTATTTGTATTGCTTGATCAGTGTTACATGCCTGTATCCAGTCATCTGAGCAACTACTGTGAAAATAACAATCTGCAAAGTAATAGCCATTGTATCTTTAAAATAAAAAAAGTTATAAAAAGGAAACTATGGGAACTTTAAGGGAGGTGAAAGCTGCAGGCCAGATCTCCCCTGGAACCCTGGTCCTGCTTCACAATTCTGTAACTGCACAAGTGATTCCACCTCCCAGGGCCTCTCACACCTTGGCTGCATGCTGGTGTCCTAAGCGCAGACATTCCTGGGTTCTCATGAGAGCTCCAGAGATGTACAGTATGGAGAAGCCTGCCCTGGGCCAGGCAAGTAGCAAGCTCCACCAGTGGTGGTAGCGGCAGTGTTGCTGTTAATATTTATCATTATTAGTAAAGGAAATAGCATGAGTGGGTCAGGCAGTGTTGCGGAAGACATCTAGAGAGATTTTACGTGGAGTGTAACTTGCTAGTTTTCTTTCTTTGTGCTCCATTCTTTTTTTAAAAATGTGTGTCTTTGGAGAAATTAGGAAATTCCCTTCCCTGTGCATTTATATTCTGCTGCACTCCTGGAGACTGAAGCTTCAGAATTCATCTGAAGATCAGACCGCAACGTTTTACTTGTCGTGGAGTGTCAGGGTAATTATTTTGTCAATTATTTGACTTTTCAAAGTGCGCCTACCTTGAAGAACCTCTGCAAAGGAGGACTGTGTTAATGTGTAACACGGAGATAACCACAGCACTGCTCTTTTTTTATTATTATTCCTTTTTCATGGCTGTTCAACTGGAAAACCGAAATGGTTCTATTTGCATCTCATTGAGCAGTGTTGAAAAGTGGAGGAGAAATGGCTCTCATTAATGAAGTACAGGACGTGGGGAATTTTAACAACACAAAGAGCAATGAGTCACCTGCAATGTGTTTAAAGAAATCACAGGACAATGTAAACCTGCTTCTAGAAATAATGATATGTAACAAGCCAGCCACGGGGAATGTGCTGCAGTTGAGCTGAGCGTGCATGAGCCCCTTTTGTAGATGGCATGAATGCGCCGGTGTGTAGACGGGGGCCTCCCATGAGTACACAGAAGGGCAATCTCTCAGCACCGCTCTGGAGACCCACACTTGGGACACAGAGGAAGGAGCAGCTGCTGCAGGAGGAACCGAGATGGGGGAGCCGGGTGGCCTACGTGGCAAGCGTGGGCAGAACTGGCCCTCTCAAGCCCTAACATCGACACCGGGAACTTTCCACTGTGAGTGAGGCCTCCCTGTTGTCAGCCAAATGTGCTTCTGAGGCACCAGGCAGTGTCAAGGGCTGTGTAGGCTCTGACCTGACCAGGCCTCCTGGACATGCATCAGAGCAGCATGGTAAAGCCAGCTGTTCACATCTGCACTGAAACTACAGATTTATGTCACTGACTCATCAAGGGTAAGGGTGTCTTGTGAAAGGGGAGGAGCAAAAACCAATCGTTAGCATTTAGAGCTCCAAGAACTCTGCTGAGAAGGGAGGAAAAGCAAATACTGGATTTTTGCCATTTGAGTTAATAAATTTGTTGGAGTATACTTTTAGGTTACCTGCATGGCACAGAGGATGAGGGCCTGGCTTCTAGGGCTGCTTGATTTTTTTTTTTTTTAATCCAAAATCTGCCTTGCATAAGCCTTGTGACTTCAGGCAAGTTAGCCTTTCTGTGCCTCAATGTTCCTCTCCGTAAAATGGGACACAGCATCAGCACACGCCCCCTCCGGAGGTGGATGTTGAGATCACAGGTGAATGTTATGGTACAGTCAGCAAACAAATATTAATTACATCAGCCTTGGGGTTAAAGCAGAAGTTAGTTAAGGGGAAGAACTGACACGGAACAGGATGGCATATGTGGCTAAAAACAATCATGAACGTCATCCAGCCCAACTTCCTCCTCAACTAGAGAAACAAATCCTTCAGCATTGGAAAGTCACTATTTTGAAATAGTAAATAATAGTCTTGGGCCAGGGATATAGCTCAGTGGCACAGCACCTGCCTGGCTAGCATAAGGTCCTGAGTTTGATTCCTGGTACCCAAAAATAATAACGGTCATTATATTGAGTGCTCATTTCGACACACATCACAAAAACTCCACAGTCCGTGTGCCACTGTCTTACACGTGGGGTGAGTTGAGACTCAGAATGTTAAGGGGCTTCCTAAGCTTGAGCCCGGGCCTGTCGGAAACACAACACTTCTTTTCCCTTTGCATCTCACTTCCGGCTGCAGGGAAATCTGGGAAAGCTGTGCCATGCATCACCTGGCTCTGCGCACCACAGGGCTTGTTCTGTCTGCTACTGGACTTCTCAGGGTGCCCAGTCACTTCTTGGCCTTTTGGCCAAGATCGGGTGTCTTTCCCCTGATGAATGTGTGCAAGGGGAAGACTTTCAATGTTCTTGGCTTTGTAAAAGCAAATATATAATATTCTTGATTACATGATTGATTCTGCTTTGTTTCTTCCGCTTAAATCCAGAGCACATATTTTGAGAAATACTTTAATCCTGTTGACCTTGAATAAATCATTCCCAATATAAATAAGATTTGCGGTTTAAAAGAAGTGATCGGGCCCGGCGGGATGGCTCAGTGGTCTAAAGCGCCTCCTTGGGAGCTTGGGCGGCTTCAGGGACCGCGGTTCGATCCCGGCACCACATGCTGTGCCAGCCCTGCCCTCTGGGCAGGCTGAGCCGGCCATAAAAAAAAAAAAAAAAATGAGTGAATAAACAAATGAAGGTTCTGAAACAAGAAAGAAAATAAAATTTAAAAAATTTTTTAAAAAGTGATCATATTAATAAAAGCAAGTCCTCTTTGAATTTGATTAAAGTTGTGAATAAAATGAAGGATAAGTCCCTGGCCACTCTTAGCTATCATTCATAACACACAACTGTATCTTTATTCTTGGGTATCTTTAGCTGCCAATGCTTTGTTATCTTGACCCTAAAATACAGTCCTTTGATCATGATGCATCCCTCTGGGGTAACTAAGACCTGGGTTTCTCGCCTGTGACAGGCTCATTTCTGAGAGAGGAGGTAGCTAGCAGGTGTTTCCCCACCCTAGACTTTTCTGCCCTAAGTAAGTGCCTGGGTCATTTGTGCTGGTTTGCAGACCTGAAGCCTCCTTCAAGGGGGCAGTTCTGCTCTTAACCCTTTGGTGAGCCCAGCACTGCAAGACTAATCAGACCAGCACTGGACCTGCTGGAGCCACGTGCCCCCAGGAATTCAGACCAGCAGCAGGCTTCTCAGCCTCACCAGGGCTAACTTCAGTGGGAAATCCCTGGCCTCACATGTGTCAGGCTCTGGGTTCAATCACTAGAAATGCAACTAATTATAAAGAAAGAAAGAATAGAACCTCCTTTATGTTCAGAGGTTCCATGGTTAAATAGTGAAGGAAGAGGGACAAGTAGAAGCCAGGGGAAGCACTTGGGAGGCTGAGGCAGAAGGATCAGTGAAAGTTCAAGACCAGCCTGGGCTACAAAAGTGAGCTCAAGGCCAGCCTGAACTGCATAATGAGACCCTGCCTCAAAAAGACAAAAAAATGGAGGTGGGGAGAACTTGCAGAGCTATTTAAAAGTGGCCCAGGTACAGGCTTCATGGCATTGCTGGTATATTTCATGAGAAATCCTCAGTTTGTTAGTTCTAAGAAACACATCTGTGCGTGTTTTGGTTTTCCAGGGCTGCTACATTTTGTGGAGTCTCCAACCATAGATGGCCCTTGCACTCTTCCATACCTGACACTGCGGGTGGTCAGTATGAGCCTACCTTGTAAGCCCCCAGAAGCATAATATGGCTTATGCTGAATCTATTCCTCTAGTGAAACTATCTGACCTAGATATATATATATATATATATATATATATATATATATATATATATCAATTAATGAATTTTTCCAAACAAAAACATTTGCTTTGTTCAAGCTCTGGTTCTCAGAGCTAGTGAGACATCTGCATATGGGGACTTTGAGGTAGCGTAAGAATGGAGCCTTCAGAGGTAAGATTAGTGTCCCTATAAGAAAAAACACAGAGAAGTGATGCCGTCTCTCTCTGTCTACCATGTAGGATGCAGCAATAAAGTAGTGCTCTGCAGTCCTCACCAGCACCCAGCCATGCTGCCACTCTGGTCTTGGGGCTCCCACCCTCCAAGGCTGCAAGACAGGCATCCCAAACTATGGCATTTACTGCAGCAGCCCAGCCTGGCAAACAGATGCTTAGTATTTAGAATTTTTACATAATATTCCTAAATACTCAGCTAAAAATAATAAAAATGGAGAGATACTCCTTTTCAAGATGGGGCCCATCTGGAAACCCATATACAGCAGGTCCGTGTATACACAAACATGAGTGTCAAGAGAGGTGTTTAAAATCCCACGCTGGGATACACAGGTGGTATCTGTATGACCTGCCCACAGCATTACCCTGCCTGTATCTACCATGTTTTTCAGATGTGAAAATTATTTGAACTTTATTTTTGCATGTGTGAAATTCTTTTTTTTTTTTTTACTGTCACATTGACCTCTCCTCTCCTTTACAGACATTTGGCTATTTTTTAAAACTTTATTGCTTCACTGAAGCTTAGTGTGCTGTTTTATGGTTACCTTGTGGAGATCTCATTAGAAAATCACTTTAATATATTACTTGGCAAGCAGACATCTGACAGTGTTCTAGTTCATTAGCTAGGAACCTCCCAGGCCTGGAGGAATGGACATTCCTGTATGGAGGAAGATTCCATCCCTTCATCGGAGCCAAGGCTTATTTTACTACATTTTAGGGGAGGAGGAGGAGGAGGAGGAAGTGTCCTAAACCTGGCAGAGGAAAAACCACGCTGATTAAGAAACTAAATGAAACATTCTTAGAGAAGAAAGGCGCTGCTGTTCCCATTACTTTGTGGCATCTGCTGAGTTCTTTGAAGACAGCGTTCACATTAGAAAATGGCTCTCCTTCCCTGGCAGGTTCGTTAGGCAGGCTCGCCCCAGATCACAGATTGCATTTGGATGATCCTAATGAGGACAGACTCTCCAAAGCTATCCTCATTTTACCATGAATAAATGGATTCGAGTCTTGTTGCTGAGGATTTCATTTCCAGCTCTGAATTTGCAGTCAAATTCTCTCAAGAGTCACGGTGTTCAGAGAAGGCACTCAGTAATGGGATTGTTTATTCTTAAAGGTGAGACAACTTCTAGCACAGCACAGGGCTTAGAAATGTGGTCAGGGGGCCCAGCGGGTTGGCTCAGTGGTCTAAAGTGCCTGCTTGGGCAGCTTCAGAGACCGCAGTTCGATCCCCGGCACCACATGCTGCGCCAGCCCTGCCCTTGAGGCGGGCTGAGCCGGCCATAAAAATGAGTGAATAAACGACAAAAGTTCTGAAACAAGAAAAAAAAAAAAAAAAAGAAATGTGCCTGGATTTCCCCACTTGAAACTGTTGTGGAATTCCAACCAGATTTCCTCTCTCTCCTACAAAGCATAGCCCAACCCTGCAGGCACCTCCTGTGTGTCAGCAGATAACGCTGTGCTGTTCGCAGGCAGACTCTGCCAAAGGAAGCACAGTTTGAATTCTTAAAGCAGGACATTGGGAGGGAGCCTGGTTTGAGTGGTGCTTTTATCTGAGAATCTTATCTTTTTTTTTTTCTTTTAATCAAAAGACTTAAAAAGAAGCAAGCTAAGGGCTGGTGAGATAGCTCAGCAGACTAACTCCCTGCTTAGGCAAACACTAGGACCAAAGTTCGATCCCCAGCACCACATGCTCAGGTGTGCTGAGCTGGCCCCACTCTCAAGAACAGGCATGGTGGTGCAGGCCTGTAATCCCAGCACTGGGGAGGCTAGTAACAGGAGGATCACTAGGAGTACATGCTGCATAGTGAAACTCTGTAGCAAATACAAGAAGGAAAAGTGAGAGGAAGAGGAGAAGAGAATAAGAAAGCTGGCTGAAAATGTGTTTCAAAAGTGAGCTGCGTTGTTGGGAGGGATAAATTGGACAGATGACCAGGCATGTAGAGAGAAGGGCCTTTGGCCAGCCTGATGAGAAGAACAGCGACAGGAGATGCAGTTAGAGCAACTCTAGCCTGGGACTCTAGCTGGAGAGTACAGCTGTGGGAGGGAGGAAGAAGAGCTCTCACTTTTGCCTGAATAAGCAAAACTCAGGAGCCAGGTGTAGCTAATTTTTACTTTTTAACACTTTCAAAGGCAGAGAGAAGCTTAGCTCTGGAGACCCAGGGTGCTACTCCAAGAGGCCCCTCAGTCCTACCTGGTGAGCTGATCTTGTAATGTTGGGCGGCTTCAGGACTATCGCAGGGGCTTGCCATGGGGCGGGTCTGCACAAGGTAAACCTTTGGAAGCACAGCTCCGAAAGCCACTGTGGATGAGCCTTCCATTGCTTCCCTGATTTCCTCTGCATCTAGGCCTGCCGTGGCAATACCATTGTGGCTCTGTGAGATGAGAAATGTGTAGGGAGACTGAGGCCGGCCCCTTTTGTTGAATTGGGCATAGGGATTGCCCAGTTCAGGCCAGAGCCTTCCTGCTCAGCAGGGGCTATTAGGGCCCCCCTCCAACCCCTCAGGGAAGAGACAATTTTCCAGAGCCAAGTCTTTCTGCATGTGTATTGGAACACTGCCAGTTCCCAATATTGGGCCAGTTCTGAGTGACCAGGAGCCAGCCACCACACCACCAGGCTGCAGGCAACCCACTATCAGGCCAGGGGAGGAGGGAAACAGGCTGGCTAGAGAGCAGGCTCTCATAGGCATCCTGCTTCCTGAGCACCCTCTCCTTACCCTGCAGATGCTCAAGCTTCCTGACAGTGTAGCAATCTTGTCCCAAGGTCATAGCAGGAGAACAAATTTTTTGTGTAGACCAAGCTAGGGTGGGGGTTGGGGGGTGTCCCTGCCTGTAATCCCTGCATGAGGAGAGACCAAGGCCAAAGGACTGAAAGTTCAATCTTGGACAGTTTAACAATTTAGGGAGATCCTACCTCAAAATGAAAAATACCCAAAAAGCACTGGAGATGTAGCTCAGTACAAAACTTCTGCCTCAGTCCCTTGTGCTGAAAAAACAAAATACAAATGACCTAGTATTTTAGATTCTAAATGTCAAAAACTGCTTCTAGTAGGACCTTGAATGATGTATCAGTGGTCATCAGTTTGGGGCAAAATATAGTTTTGCTCCAATTTGTGCCAGTGTATGCTTCCTCCAGCCGGGCTCCACCAACACCATGTGCCACGCACACCAGCCCACTGCGGTTTCACCAACCTCAGGGCTGGGGCGTGCAGTGGGCACAGTGGTTCATGGAGGCAGAGCCTGCCCACCGGGGCCTGACCTTTTCTTGCGTGGCTTTGTTTCTGTCAATTATTTAATACACTGAAATCACATGCACACAGAATTGAACAGGACTGGGCAGGAGTTTTCGTGGGACACAATAGCATATATTTGGAGCATCCCTGGTATTGTCCCTACCACCCCAATGAGCTGGCTTACCCTGCTTTAGAAAATAAAGGCTTCTGACTGAAGCTCCTGGGTTTCCATGTTGAGCATTGCCTTAGAAGGATTAGGGCCCAGGCCTGTAGTAGGAGCCTGAGAAAGCGTTCTGGTTATAGTGTGGCCTGGTGCATGCCCTTGTGTCTTAACTAAAGGGTAATGGTGAGCGGTGATTTGGGCCTGGGTTCTTCTCCCCCAAAACTAATATTTTCTTTTTTTTTTTTTTTTTTTCTTTTTTGTCTTTTTCACTATGCAGTTCAGGCTGGCCTTAAGCTCACTTTTGTAGTACAGGCTAGTCTTGAACTCACATTTATCCTTCTGCCTCAACCTCCCAAGTGCTGGGATTACAGTCATGTGCCACTATGCCCAGCAAAATTAATCTTTTTAAAGGGTTTGCACATTGCTTCTCTTCCCAGAGAGATTTGTTAAATGTGAGGTTTAGCAGGAAATGTATTTTTTTCATTTGTTAACCACAGTGGAAATCCATAAACAGAATCTATGTTAATATAATGAGACAATTTGACTTTTTTAAAAAGAGTTTAGACAAAATAAAGGAAACAGAGATAGGAAAATTCCATCAAACAGGAAATAATACTCGAGTTTTTGTTTTTGTTTAAGTCAACCTCTTGCTCTAAAACAATTCTGTGACTCGAACCACATTTCATTGAGTCCAGTTCACATTTGGAGGGGGAAACAGCTGCCCTGGGAGGACTTCTACAAGAGAGAGGAACAGCCCCATCTTCCCACAGGAAGCCTAGAGCCCCTGTGTCGAAGGCTCCTGCGCAGCCCATCTCTTGCTATGAGGAACAGTTGGCCTAGAATGATGGGAATCCTATGCTGTCCTTCAGTGTCCACCAGGACCCTTGTCTGGAGCCCCCGCCCTCCAGTGGAGAGCTCACCATGGTGTCGAGTTGCTTATAGGAAATGATGTGCAGTTTTTACATAACCTGTGCAGTTCTCCTTTATCCTTTCAGTCACCTAGATGACTTCTAATACCCAACACATTATCAATGCTGGATCAGTGGTTGATATGCTATACGTGTTCAGTGTCCATGCACTTTTTTTTTTTTTCAAACAGTTTTCGTCCTTGGTTTGATCTATAACAATAGAACCTGAAGGGATGAAGATCTGGCTGTGATGGAAGTCACCACCGCAGGCTGCTGTATGGATCCACCTAATGTCACTTCGCTTATCTGCTGTCTCTGCTCTTCCAGTGTTGTTGCCAGCCCCACAAGGGGCCCAGGCCCAGCAGGCAGACTTCCCGGAAACTGGAATGTCTTTTGTGGGTGTCTGAGTGAGATTCAGTCTTTTTAAAGCATAAGGGAGCCGGGGAGATCGCTGAGCCTCAGAGCATCTGCTTGGCAAGTGCAAGGTTCTGAGTTTGACTCCAATACCAAAAGAAAAACCAGAACAGATGGTTAGGTGTTTGGATGTACTCTGTAGTCCTAGCATTCAGGAGGCTGCAGCAAGAGGATCAGCCTGGGCTACAAAGTGAGTTTAAGGCCAGCCTGAACTGCGTAGTGAGACTCAGTCTCAAAAAGACCAAAACCAGGGGTATAGATAGGTATAGATAGGTAAGGCCTGGTCCTCCTGACTCCTGGAAATACCCCTTTTGTTTCTGGACACTGAGACACAATAGCCAGCACCCACAACTCTAAGGAAGAAAGGTTTATTTGGGCTCCCACTTTGTAGAGGCTTCAATCCACAGTTTGATGGCTCCAAGACAGGCAGCAAGTGAGGAAGAAGGGGCTCAGGCAGGAAAGCGAGAAGCAAGAAAAGGAGAGGCAGGGCGGGCAGAGGGAGAGGAGCCCTCTCTGCTCGAGCCCCCAGGGACCTCCTCCTCTTCCAGGCTTCAACGCCCATCAAGGGAGGTGCTTGCTCACTGCTAGACCAGCCCACTGAGGAGTATCTACCCCGTGATCCAGGCTCACAGGAAGCTTTGGAGAACACTCAGATATAAGCCCTAAGAGCCTGTGAGGCATGCAGAGGTCCTGCCCAGTGCTCAATTGCCCCCACTCCCACCCTCAACCCCCAACCCCAGCTGGATAAAGACTCAGAGCATTACTCTACAACTAAGAGGCTTCTTGGAGTTTTGGTATTTCTCTCATGTCCTTCAGAAGCACCTGTGCCCAAGTGGGACACGGTGACACACATCCGTACTCCCTGCACTAGGGGGGCTGAGGCAGGAGGATCGTGCTAAGTTTGAGGCCAGCCTGGGCTACATAGCAAGATCTTGTCTTGAAAGAAAAGAAAGAAGAAAAGGAGGGAAGGAAGGTAGGTAGGTGAATGAAGTGCCTGTAGGCAGAGTAGCCATTGAAAGCCTCACAAAATTACCTTTTGAAAATGTAGGGAAAACAGCAAATTAAGGAAGGATTAGAGTGCAAGTATGCTGCAGCTGTTGGTCAACTCTGAGGCCTTAGCGTGTACTCTGGGTGTTACAGGATTCGCCCCTCCTTGTCCTTAGCACCTGCACAGCATCCTTCCCTTCTCTCCCCTTCCCTCCCCTTCCCTTCCCTCCCCTGTGCTCCCCTCCCCTC
>PVJA010044878.1:0-15923 GCA_004027025.1 Myocastor coypus | reverse complement strand
TTTTTTTTTTCTTTGGCTTTTTGAGACAGGGTCTCACTGTGCAGTTCAGGCTAGCTTTGAGCTCACTTTTGCAGCCCAGGCTGGTCTCGAACTCGCAATGATCCTCCTGCCTCACCCTCCCAAGTGCTGGGATTACAGGCGTGAGCCACCACGCCCGGCTATATTCTTATAAAAGATAAAAATATGCTAGAATAGTTAATAGTGAACAATTATCTTCAAATTACTTTGAAACTTATGAAAATAAAATTATGTGGTGATAAATACAGGCAAAGATGTACATGATAAAACATATATACGTGATGGAGAGGAAAATATATCCATGAAATAAGAAAGGGAAGAGAAGAAGAAAAGTAACGAGAGACCAGACACATCCTTTTTCTGAATATTTAATCCCCACTCTCCTTCCTCCTCCCCACTAAGCCCTGAGGAGTGCTCACAGGTATTCTCTGGTTTTCTGCCCTGTCTCATGCACTGTGCCACCGAGCATGTAAGATACACGGGCCAATCCTGAAACAGCCAAGACCACAGTGGGACCGCAGATCCGGTGCTCACACGTCATTCTGAAGCACTATACTGCAGTACTGTCTTAGTTATGAGCTTGGAATTTTTAGTACTTAGGGAAAAAAAATTAACCTACAGTACTATATAGCCAAATGCAATCAATTATATGTATACTTATATAATTAAATGATTTTGCTACGGTTGTTCCTAGGCAGGTGAACAAGACAATTATTTTGCTCCACTATGGTTTTTCTTTCTAAATATAAAGATTCATACAGAGTTTATTTTTTCACTTAAAATACAAATTATTTACCTTTTAAAATTTAACATCATGCCATAAATAGTTTTCACCCCTGCCACTTTACCTCCAAAGCTTTATTTTTAAATTTTACTGCAGTTTTCTTTTTAATATAATATAAAAAGTAATATATATATGTATATTATAGTATTTTATTAAATGATAAATGATAGGAATTCAACAGTGGTTGTCATATTGCTTATTGTTTTCCTCTAATAAATTATTCAGATTATAAGATATAGGCATAGAAAACTGGTAATCTATATGAAAACATTTAATCATTAACTGTGAAAATTTCAGAAAGAAAAACATTTTAAGCATTAACTGCTCCTTTCAATAGACAAGCAGAAATCAACAGTATAGTTACCTAGGGGGACACCCACTAGGGGACGCCCCTCCTGTCCCTCTCTTGGACAAGAGCTTTCTTTCCCCCAATAAATCTATGTTGCTCATTAAAAAAAACAGTATATTTATCTAAGCTATCTTGTGTATGTATGTATATATGTGTGTGTATGTGTGTGTGTATATATATATATAGATATAGGTATATACATATATATGACATATATATATATATATATTTCTTTTGCCTTCCTTCTTTCTTTTCTTCTTTCCTTCTTTCCTTCACCCCAGTTGTTCCTTTGAGCAGTTTCTTTCCCTTCACAGTATCTATTGTATCTTCCACATCCTATTTACTCTTTCAGGCTCCTGAACTAGGCAATGAGACTAGTTTATTTCACTTATGAATATGCTCTCTAGCTATAGCCACTATATAGGAAAAGCCTTGAATTTATCTTTTTTATAAATTAGTAATGCTTCATTGTGTAAAAATGCTACATCTCAGATTGGGTGTTGTGGCGTGCGCCTGTAATCCCAGCTCTTGGGAGGCGTAAATAGGCGGATCACTATGAGTCTGATCTAGTAGTGAGACCCTGAACACCCTGTAGACCCTTCGCTGAAATACAAACAAAAAAATAATAATAAAGAAAAAGAAATACACACACACAAACACGTGCACACACACACACACACACACACACATGTTTTTTCTTTTTTTTTTTTTTTTGTTTTTGTATGTAACACAGGGTCTGCAGGGTCTCTCTACATAGATCAGACTCAGTGATTCTCCTGTTTCTAGCCTTCCAAGCACTGCAATTACAGGGGCATGCAGCCAAGCCCAAACACTGTCTCAATGCACCCCAGGGCCAAGGCTGGCATGGCATGCCAGCGATCAAACTCTGGCCGCTGTGCTCTGGGCTTACACTAGCCAGCCAAGCACTTATTCCACTGAGCTATCTCCCCAACCCTAACATCACATCTTTGTAATCATTCCTCAGTTGATGGACATTTGGACTGTTTTCAAGATAAGCCATGGCAAATTGCACTGCTGTAAACATGAGTGCACATGTATTACTGTGGTCTGATGTTTTCAGTTCTTCTGGGAAAGCAAAAAAAAAAAAAAAAAAAACAAGAAAGGATTAGCTGGTTGAATAAGACCTCCAATCCTAGCTTTTGAGGAAATTTCACACTGATTTCCACAGTGAATATATTAAAATATCTAATCTTTTCGTGTTCCAGCCATCAGAGACTATATTCAAATCCACATCATTTTCCCTCATTATTATAAAACTCATTTGAAAAATATTTTCCTCAAATGTTCCCTGAATTGCATAATTTCCATTAGACTAAAATTAACATTCATATTCAAAAGTGGTTGTCTGATTTCTATTATTAAAACCTACAATGTGAATTTGGCATGGTGGAAAGTGACTATCACCTCTGAGAGGCTGAGGCAGCGTGATCCCAAGTTCAAGTCCAGCCTGGGTAACTGAGTGGCATACTGTGACACCGTCTCTAAATAAAAAATAGAAGGCAAGGGAGTGCAGGTCCCGGGCTCAATTCTCAGTAGAAAAACAAAAACAAGCAAACAGAAAACCTTCCTGTAGTGTGACTTCCGAGTGTAAGATGGAACAAGGGCCTCCTGTATCTTCCTTCTTAAAATGTAAGTCAGGTGAGTATTCTGTGTACAGCACACCTTTGAACACACAGCCACAGCAGGGAAGTGCTGCCAGGTACAGGGAAGACTGCAACAACCCCCGCACTTGCCTCGTGTTTCTCTCTGAGGACGCAGGGTGGGTCAGGAGAGGGACTCCCCACGGGCAGCTGGTGGTCTTACCTGATGGAACAGGAGGAGGAACTGGGGTCAGGGAGCCTGGGCTTGGGAGGAGAGGACTTGTGTGGAGACTGAGGAGGAGGAGGAGGGAGGAGTCTGGATGTCTACAAAGGAGCACTGTGATTATTCCCTGGCGGTTTGCTCAGTGAACGCACGGAAAGAAACTATCTCAGGAGACAGAAAAGATAAAAGGGGAAAAGAAATCTTCAGAGCACACATTGCTCAAGGGGTAGGCATTAATCCCAGCAGCCAGAATAAAATGCTTCGTAATTCACACGTTGCCAAGTAAAATAATCAGAAAGACTTTTCCTCACGAATGGAAAAATACAGAAAGCTAGGGACATTGAAAAGCTTATCTGGTCCTCATAAAGAATTAAACAAAGCACCAAGAAGATCAAATGGTTTCTATGTATTAAGCCATGATCATGAAGAAAATTCTAGAAACATTTTTATGGTGCACACATTTCAAAAAGTTTAAAATTCCATGTAATTTTGTATCCAATACAAAATTGTTAGACATGCAAAAAATATTGTTAGACATATAAATAAGCAAGAAAATATGTATCACATTGAAAAACAGCATGATAAATTAACACTTACACTACACAACTAATAACAATTTGGGACAGGATTCTTCTTTTAACCAGGAATCAAACTGGGACCTCTCTCTCGCCAGGCAGGCACTCACAATGCTGAGCTATCTCCCTGGCTCCATAAGTGTTACAATTAGCTGTGAGTATATTCCATGTGCTTAAGAAAATACAGGCAAGGCCAAGCACAGTAAGCAACAAACCAGAGGATGCGAAAAAGACAAAGACAATCTCTAAAGAAGAAAACCAGAAAGTCTGAGACAATAAATAAAATATCCCACTGAATAATTTTAACAACACGTCAAACACAAGAACAGATAAATGATAAAAATAACACAAAAATACTAAAAGCCTGTTTTGGGGGGAGGGGAATATCGATAAACATAATAGACTTTCAACCAGAACAATGAGTAGAGAGTAAACACAACAGGACCATAAATTAGAGATTCTCCAGGTAGTAAAATGTAAATACAAATAAGACAAGTAAATGCAGGTCAAAAATTTCATAGTTTAGATAAAAATGGACAGTTCCTTAAAAGACACAAAATGCCAAACTTCATTCAAGAAGACAAAAACTTACAAAGAAATTGAATTTTCAGTTAAAGTGCTTGTCATAGGAAATTCAGGTCCAGATGGCTTCACTGAAGATGCCAACCAAACTCTTAAAAAAGAAATAATGCCAATCTATGCAACAAAGAATCGAAGAGGAGAAGGTATTCTGTCTTATTCTAAATCTCAGTATTGCCCTGACATCAAAACTGGACAACAGTATGCCAAGAACTGAAAACTGAAGTCTCTTATAAAAACAGATGTTAAAATGTAATATCTGAGTACATCAAATTCAATGATGAATGTATCAAAAGGCTTCAATATAAATGATCAAAATAGGTTCTTCTTGAAAGCACCTGGCTAGTTCAACACTTAAAAATAATGTTTTTCACCACATCAACAAACAAAAGCAGGGAACAAGACTATCTTTTGACAAATAAGAAGACAGCTTTTGACAAAATCTTATTTCTGCTCCTGTAAACTCTCAAGCAACTAGGAAAGGAATCAGAAGAAATTTCTTCAACTCAATGAAGAACGTTTTAAATAAAAAGGATCGTGTGTCTAAATGTTAAACCAGAAAAGCTGAAGATTTATAAAAGAGGAACAGCAGAAAATTATAGCGGCTTTATGTTAAATGCAATACTATAAGCACAATCTTTAGAGAAAACAGTTTGATAAAATTGAATTCAAAGTTAGAAATCTTACTCTTTGAAAGGCACTATTAAGAAAATAGAAATATGCGGCACAAATTAAGACAAAAGATTGCAAATCATATCTCTGATAATGGACTGATATTCACCATTATTGTGCTGGATTGATTGTGTCAGCATGAGAAATTTAGAAGCTTAACTAAATACACTCAGCATTTCCACACCCTTGGGTGCAAAGATTGGCTCATCACTTAAAAGACCTAAAAGGGAAATGAGGAAGGAGAGAAGGTTCCATTTCTTTGGAGGAGCCCCAGTCCTCACCTTCAGCTTGGATGTCATCTCCAGGCTTCTAGCAGGAGACTTCAACTCCCTGTTTGGATCCTTCAGCCCTCCAATGTAGATCCGTCAACCCTCTGCTGCACACTGATCCCTACTGACAGGGACTTGCAGGGAGCACTGCAGTGAGCTCCAGACCTAGAGCTGAGTCCTTCAGTCTCTAGTGTGCAGATGTCCTCTGCATGCTTCCTCATCTGACTCTGTGGCTGACAATCACAAGCCAATGTTGAAATTTCTTATACATTTGTACGCCTTAAATTATATCTGTGCTTCTAGTAAAACCCTGACTGATACAAGAATTAAAGTCAACTCTTTCAAGAACAGAAAGAAAAGTAAATAAACAGAAGTTTTGAATAGAGACCCTACCAGGATAATAAATATAATTAGTCATTAGGCATTAAAATATATAAAATTAACATGATTTACTCTATCAAACTTTTTAAAAAATGTGTTTGGTACAAGGTTTCACTACACAGCTTGGACTCATAGTGATCCTCTTGTTTTGAGCCCTCCCACCTCTGGAATTACAGGCGTGGGCCATCTCTCCCAGAATTAGGGCCACTGTGGCATATGGTGCCAGGGATAGAACCCTAGTCCTTGTGCTTGAATAAACAAGTGCTTAGTCCACCGAGTTATCTCACTTGTCCACTATATTAAATGTTAAGCAAGTTGTACAGCTAAAGAAACTTCCATAAGTTCTTAGAAAAAAATAAAAGTGAAATGCTTCGAAAAACAGAACGGCATCATCTTAAAAATCACCTATCTATTTCATTCCTAGGTATTTACTCAGTGGAAATGAAATCATATTTGTGCACAAATATTTGTGGAAGACCATTTATGGCAACATTATTTTCAGCTGCAGTAAACCATAGACAGTCCGAATGTCCATAACTCAGTGAATAGAAAATATATGATATATTCGCACAATAAATATTGTGCAACACGTACGCACATCAAAATAATTATGCTGCATGAAAAGCCAGATCATAAATATGCATAGTTTATAATTTCCTGTATATACAACTATAGAAAATATGAACTAATCTATGGGAGAACATTTTCAAATGGTGTAAGAAGATTTTGGAGGTGATGGAGCATGTACTCATATAGATCAACTGTATCAATGACCTCACAGTGTACATTTATCTGTTAAAAGTTTATAAAATTGCACATTTTTTGAAGTGCATTTCTTATCATTCCTAGTGAAGACTTAAAATGGAACAATAGAGAAACAGGGAGAAAGAATGGAAGGACGGAAAAGATGGAAGGAGGACAGAAGGGAGAAAATGCAAGAGGAAGAAGGGAAAAGAAAGGAAGGGGAAAGAAGGAAGGAAGGGAATAAATAAAGGAGAAAGAGAGAGAAATACGCAGAGGGAGAGAATCAACTCTGTTTTCCCACAACACATTCGGAGCAATACTTAGCCTTTAAATAAGATCCACGCCCTTTCATGAAGTGACCCCGTCTCCTCGTCTCTTCCAGCCTACTCCCATCCACCTCCGCTTCTTTTTACCACACACTCTATAACCTAGTTTACCTTATCTTCGAGCCTCATACCCAGTGATTCTTGTGCCTCCCCTTTGCTTTTTGCTAAGACTTGGTCTTCCCATCCAATCACCTCCTCCAAGCTGCTAATTGCTTCTCACCAACTCAAAGCTATAACGAAACACTCTTCGTACTACCTGGACGTGGTTGACTTACTTATTGTTTTCTCTTCTTGAGAAATCCCCAGGAGTATATGTCACCCACCTGTACTTTCCAGTATTTCCTATAGTGGGTAGAAAACAAGATGCACCTAAAATCATTTGTTATATGAAGAAATGAATAGAATTATGTTAATTCATGCTCCAACCCACAGATGTCCTTTTAGTGCTATAACACATCAAAAAACTACCAACACTCGTCATAACTATTATCCGAATATGAATTTCTTTCTACGTTCAAAAAGGGAGAACATTAAAATAAATTTCAAATGTGCGAGACTATTCAAAACTATTCATCACATTATGGAAAAGCATCACACCTCCACAGCTCACAATTGACTACACAGCTGTGTTTTAGATTGATCTGGCAAATAAAGAACTATCTAGCTGCCTTGTACAAATGGCTGTTCTGATTGACACTTACCTTGATTTGACTTTTCACAAGTTACAGCACTGACAATAATGCTGTAGTAGAAGCAGCTGCACGAGGGAACACATGGCTGCCTCTCTATCGCGAGTGCAGGCTCCTTTCTTTCAAACTCTTTAAATCCACAGTTTAGTCAGCCTCACAATTTTGCTATGAGCCAGTGTCTGACGATCAAGAAATAAATTAATCTAGTTCTCAGCAGAATCCCTTGTGGGAATTGCAGAGGAACAAGAGGAATTCTCTTGGATGAACAGATGTTTTCATCACAATGTTTTCTGTGTCTCTACTTTGACAGTGTTTTTGAGCTATTCACAGAACACACATTTACTGTAAACAGGTATTTTGTTGCCCATGTGTGCTTATGAGCCACCTTTCCTGGAATGGGTTGGAATGCACCCAGTTGTACTGTTGCTACACGATCCAAGAACTGAGAATCAATATGAAAGAAGTTCTGGAATGTCATTGGACAGGATGCTAAATGTAGTCAGTCCATTGTGAAATGAGCCTGAGAATACATCCATTTAAGATATTGTTCTACACCATCTAGGGCAGACAAGAAAAGGTGAAAAGAAAAGGCACATACAGCATTTTCTTAACCAGCCTGAATCATAGGTAAGAAAACTGGGTGTGGATGTGTGAATTTGCAGTCCCTCTAGGAAGAGGTGAAAATTAAAATCTAGCTGGTTATTCCCTTCAAAACAGGCTATCTCACCCTCTCGAAAAATCACAAAGAAACCCTGCACTGAACAAAGCTAAGTTATTTTAATCCTTCTGTTAGTAGTAGGCTCATTTATTCTTCCCTTGAGCGAGCTTCATCGGATTCAAATGAAAAGCTTGAGGCATATTTGGGTAGATAATAATGAATAATGAAGACGCTAGCTAGTAAAGTCACAGTGGAAAATCAGAACAGTAAGTTTACTTTTACAAACATGTATTTAATAAGGACATGCTTGGAAACCTGAAGGCAAAATGGTTGATGGAAAACAATTATGATACACCTAGGGGCATCTTCTAGCATCTATCTCAAACGGATGGAAACTAAGGAAAAAGTAGCCACAAATGAAATCCTCATAAGTCAATCATAAGAAACATGACAGGCAGTAGTGTAAAAATATCGCTCTCATCTTCTGCACACACAGAGATAAGGAAAGCCTCTTTTGCAGTGTGTGATTTCTAATCTTAATAATCAACTTGGAAAAAAAGTGGAAAGGAAGGAGAAACTTGTTTCAGTCTGAAATATAGGCCATTACAGCAACCAGTTATCTATTTCTGAATAGTTTCTTTGAAAAGGATATAGCAAGGCAACTATTTCATCCATTTCAGACTGACTAAAATATACAGACAAGGAGTTAAAATTGCTTCATAGTAGGATATATGCACGTTGTCACAGCTAAGTCACATTAAGCTATAACTATAACTATAACTATATATATATATATATATATATACCAATTACAACAACCTTTTATTGTAGATCACCTTCAATCCTGAATTTATAAGCCTCTCCAATAAGAGGAAAATATTGCAGAAATGACTCATGACATTAGGTTTAGTCTCTAACAATCTAAGTTTAGAAAGAAAGCGCAAGATTTTACATGCTAAAAAGTCTTTCTGCTGTATCAGTAGCAATTCCAAAAGCCTGTTCACTTTGGAAGCATTTGTTCTTTGCCCTAAAAGGGCATGAAATGGCAAATTTTGAAATAGCAGCACTTTAAAAATATATTTTTAGAAAATACAATCTCCTTCATGTCCTTATGCCTAGAAATAAATCTCTCTTTCACCCAAAACTGTGTAGTGGAGTCAGGAAAGGGAATAAAATTACAGAGGAATCTTCAAACTCTCCTGTTGTGGACACCACACTCTGCAATTCACACATTACCTTGTTCTGTATTGGAAATACCTCGACTTAAGTGTGATCACCATTTTACATGTGAGAATACTGTTAGGTCTCGCGAGCTCAAGTTGATCCACTTGTTAGATCATAGATCGGGAGTGAAACCAGACAACCCAACCTCAAAACCCAGGTTGTTAACCTTGAACTCCCAGTGAATTTGAGTGTATGTCCTATCTAGGGTTCTGGGGTGTTTTCCTCACAGGTCAACTATCAGATCAACTTCTCTCTGATGTGCTTCCACACAGCCCTCAGGCTGCCCTGACATCTGGAGACTTGAGTGTCTCAAGCAAATATTATTCCAAATATTGTCTACATGCAATTAAACTATGAAATTAATTTTCTCTAAAATATAAGTCCCTAGAGATTGCAGCCATTTGTATATTAAGTACCTCACAGAGTATGGTGAATGGAAGGACCGTATAACACATATTTGATGACTTATAGTTGAACAAAAATGACTGTATTAAAGATTTTTAAATTTAGACTGGAAAGATAGCTTGGTGATCTCAGCTCCTGCTTAGCAAGTGCCTAGACCTGGGTTTGATTCCTGATATTGCATGCTGCTACAGCATTGTGCTGGCCACCAAACCTAAGCCTGGTGGTACACACCTGTAATCTGAGCTCTGGGGAGGCTGAGACAGGAGGATCACTCTGAGTCCAAGGAGAGTAGCAAGACCCTATACAAAATAAATAAATAAAAGATTTTTTAATTTTTTTAATTTTTAACAAAACTAGATTTTTAAGCTGAAGGATCTACAAGATAGCTCAGTGGAATAAGTGCTTGCCTAGCAAGTTCAAGGTCCTGAGTTTGATCCCTGGTACTGCAAAAAAATAAAAATAAAAATAAAAATAAAAATAAAAAAATAAATTGAGATCCATAGAACCATAAAAGTTCTATCAAGTCTAGAGATGTAGCTCAGTGGTAGAGCACTTGTCTATAATGCAGCAAAATCTAAAAGTAAACAAAGAGTAAAACAAGACAAGCAAACTTCTTCAGATCCCACTGGACATAGGAGACTAAAAATTACTGGGAGAAGGTTGAGCAGGCAAAATGTCTGGTCCCCACTATTGCCAGAGGCCCAGGGACTTTCTAATCTCTTTCAATTGGAACGACTTTGCTGTGAGTTCCTTCTCTTAACAAACTTCCACATAACATTATTTGATAAAAGAATATATGTGGAAGAAAGGTTGGAAGTGGTTGCAGTTAATGGTTACTCTTTTGTTTCAAAGTATATTTCACTGTCTTCTAATTTCTTCTCCAAGGGCTACTCCAAAGCTGGAATCCAAACAATCAAGTGTGCAAGACAGTTGAGCTTGCTCTGGGAAACTGGATTGCTGTAGCTGGGGGTGGTGTATTTCATTTGTGTAATGCGCCCCCAAAGAACCCCTTGGAAGAAAATTGTATGGCCGTTCAACATAATGAATTAATGCAATTCTTTTAGAAAAGAACTCTTGAGCGATTACCGTCTTTGTTGAAAGTACACTTTATTTTGTGAAATTCTGTATCATTGTTAAATTTCTAATATTGTTTTATTCTCTTTAAAAAATAAAAATAAAAAGTTATCATAAAAAAAAAGAAAAGAACTCTTGATTTTCAGAACTGATAGAAGGATACAGTGACTGAGAGGACAAATGGCTTACCCAAGTTTGTTATTAATCACTGGGAATGCGCCTACCTATTACAGAGAGCAATAAGTTCTCTTAGAGATTATTGGAATAGGTGCTCTCCGGTAGGTACTTTGTTACCACAGATAGTTAAAATCATTACCCAAAAAGTACTCTTCAGAAGAAGCTATCTCAAAGTAGCAAGAAAATAAAGTAAAATCATATTACACCCATAAGGAAATACTTCCCTTACCTTCATGTTAATAATTATGAATGTGAGGAACCGACAGTCACAAAGCGCATAGAATCTCAGAACATGGTTGGAGACTGTATCAGTCAGGGTTTTACTAGAGGAACAGCTATCACACAAGATGCACAAATGTATAAGAAATTCCGAGATTGACTTAGGACGGTCAGCCACAGAGTCGGATGAGGATGCATGCAGAGGCCATCTGCACACTGGAGACTGAAGGATTCAGCCCAAGGTCCAGAGCTCACTGCAGCCTTGTGTGCAGGTCCGTAACAGGAGGCTGATGGGTCTGTGATGGAAGGCTGGTGAGTCTACACCTGAAGGCCGAAGAACCCAAGGCAAAAGCCATAAAGCCTGCACTAGAAGCCAGGAGACTCCATCCAAGCTGACTACAGGGACCAGAGCTCCTCCCAGAAAATGGGACCCTCCATCCTTGCCCAGTTCCCTTTTTTATGCTTCAAGTAATGAGCCACTCTAGAGTGGGACCTCCCCACGCTAGCATGTAGAATTGCTGAACCTATTTGGTTAAGCATTTAACTTTTCAAGTTAACACAATCAATCAACCACTAGAGAGGTTGGCCGGTAGGTCTAACAGGGCTACGTTGCATCGGCCCAATCTCAACAGCCCTGGATTCCAGCCATAGCCTTTTGAGATGAAATGAGAAGATAGTGAAATATACTTTCAGGCCTGGCATGGTGGTGCATGCCTGTAATCCCAGCACTCAGGAGGCTAAGGCAGGAGGATCGGTGTGAGTTCGAGACCAGCCTGGACTACAAAAGTGAGCTCAAGGCCAGCCTGAACTGCATAGTGAGACCCTGTCTCAAAAAGACACACACACACAAAAAATGTGAAATATACTTGCCTAGGCTCATAGAAAGTACCTCCTCTAACCCTGAAATCTGGCACCTCTGTCACTGTGAGGCAGGCACTGGGCAAATTAAATGAATAATAAATTGAGACCGAGCCTATTTGGGCTATGTCTACTCTGCCAGACTGTGGACAGGAGAAATGTTTTTGTGCGTGCACTTTCTGAAATGGAATGTAACATAAGAATAAAACAACGTTGTGAAGGGCATATTTCTGAGTCAGAGTTTTCAGCCACAGGTCTGAGCACCATGCCAGTTGATTCGACTCCTGGTCAGGTCAGGGCAGTGCAGTGCAGCTGATTGATGATGTAATCACATACCCCTGGCATTCCCTTGACACCAGCACCAATGGAAGGAACTGGGATGGACCGTGACAGGGACTTCTGGAACACAACGTGTGATGTTTCCCAAGACTAGAGCAAATCCAAAGCATGGCAAAGGAAAGTTGGATAGGATCCTCCCAATGGAAGGTGTTCACTGAAGAATCATTGCTGATTTTTTTTTTGAATCCTGAATTATTCAGATATGCATTGTTACCTACACTATAAACAAGACTATCATACAGAGGCCAGCTGCCCTGCTTATATCCCAAATAAGTTAAATGATAAATGTGAGTTTGGGTCTTGGAGGATCTGATTTTAGGATTTAAGCCTTTAAAGATGAAAGGAGGGCCTGGGGAGACAGCTTGGTGGTCTAAGCACCTGCCTGGCAAATGCAAAGACCTGGGTTTGATCCAGGCACTGTTTGCCATTCCAGCCCTGGAACCCCAGGCCCAGTGTGCCTGCCAGTGACACTGAGCGTGGTAGTGGTGTATGGCTGAAGTCACAGCCCTGGGGAAGCTGAGACAGGAGGGTCAAGATGAGTCTGAGCTGAGTCGGGAGACCGTGCACCACATAGATAAATAAATGAATAAAAAATAAAATAGAAAAAAGACTGAAACAGCATCTTCTGACACCACATTGTCTCCTTTTGTTAAAGTCTGGGGTTTGATTATAGCTCCAAGAGGTTAAGAAGCCACAGTGCCAGGAGAAGGGAGCCGTACAAAGAGTGGACAGCTTTGCAGAAATGAGCTGCACTAGGGAGCCCAAACCAGCTCACACTACAAGTTCACACTAGCAGAGCAGAACTTTGAATGGAAGAGAAGAACATGAGCTTCACAACTGCTCGGAACTGGGCCCGGGTCTTGATGCTGCCATTTCCTCACTGACCTTGAAGAAGTTCCTCTGGTCTCCTTCACCCATGAAAACTTCATGTAATTGTTCTAAGAATTAACTAAATAGAGCTTCGTAAAGCTGTTGGCACAGCACCTAGTATACAACGAGAACTTTACAAATGCCAGCGATTGTCATCAATGTTGTTTTTGTATCAGCAAACACATTTCAACGTCACACTTCTGTCTTTCCTAGAAAAGCAATTTCTTTCTATGCAGTCCTTTTGATTACCAAGATCTTAAGTATGTTTACAAATGATGGTTCTCAGCGCAGTACTCTCAACAGGGCACTGGGGAATTAGTAAGTTCGTTACTGCCTACACACCTGCTCGTACCACAGATCATAACATTTGAGCCCAAGAAAGAAATGAACAATTAATGGTGAGAAAGTTAATCACTAATGCTGATTTTCGTGGGGATGACAGTGGTACTGTGGCCATGAAGACACACGTCCCAAACATCAGGAGATATCACAAACTGACGTGTTGAGGCTGCAGTGTCACGATGCCTGTGACCCGCTGCGGCAGCTCTCAGTGGGACCCACGCTTCTACGCATCTTTGCAGCCTCAGCACTCAAGGGTTGTTTTTTGTTTTTTTGTCTTTTGTCTTCCCATTTAAGGGAATATGAACCACGAACAGCCTCCAAAGACAGAGCTAGTGTTTCCCTCTGGAGCTAAGTGATGCACATTTGTAGTCTCCTAATAAAAGTTAGTGTTTCCCGGGTTGTGACACTAACTACTTACATGCACACTGCCACCCGGACCAGCCTGGGGCTTGGTGACAAGTGGAACAAATAAGAACACAAAACTCACACTGCCTGCCTTGCAGAAGTAGCAGTGCTTGCCGTCTCTAACCCAGGAGCCACACGCTTCCTACGGACATCCCTGAAAATTGAACAGCTACCTTGTCAGTTTTCAAATAGCATAAAAATCTGGCCCTCTCACAGTTATTGACTTCTACTGTCAAATCTCTGAGTCAAATAAATAGATGCAGAGTCGTGTTGTCTGAGTTTGTAAAAGTCAAGGGATCAATTACCTGGTTTAAGAGCTTAGGTATATTAACCTCAAGCACAAGTCACTGAACTCTGCCCTTGAGAATATAGCCCCAAGGGGAGATGGGAAGAAGCCAGGCTCGCCCAGAAGCTGTGCAGGCCATGGGACTCTAGGTAGCACTTGCATGAATCTGCAGCTGTCATTTCATATACAGAATTAAGAGAAAGAAAATCTGTTCGAAAGGACCCCCTGGCACCTGAAGAGCATGGAGTCCAGTTCAATGGCTGAAAACCACTCAGATAAACATTTAGACAAAGAGACCTTCTCTCCCAGCTTTACTCTTTCTCGTAGATTCCACCATGTTCCTGAGACATTTAATGAGGACCTATCTTTTGTCAGGTACCACGCTACATCATACAATATCCCTGAGGTAAGCAAGTAGAAATTATTATTAAATCTAGAGTGCAGAAAGAGAAAGTGAAGTAGCACAAGATTTAAGGATTTGCCTGACACGCAGGATGTCAGGGGGGAAATGGGGAATTATAATCAACCTTGACATCTCCCAGCAGTCTGTGAATTTCAGATTTGAGTACATAGATCAGCAAGATTAGTAGGGTCAACTTCATACTCTACTTTTGAATTAGAAAAACTTAGCATGGAAAAGATCTTATTTTTTTTTAATTTTTCATGAAAAATTTTACTCATGGGCAACTGATAGTTGTACTGTTCTTGAGACATGTCATTTAATCTAACTCTCTGAATCTTAGCTCACAGAGACTGGAAGAGAAAGAAGCACACCAAATCGCATTCTCTGGAAATACACAGAACTGTGGAGTTCATTTGTGGGCAGGAAGCCGAGACAGAAGGGAGAAGGGAGGGAGGGAGAGATGTCCTTTTGGTGACTCTCCAGGGACCTGCCTTACTAATGTCCCTCCTATAATCCACTTGCCTTGAATTACAGGAAGGACCTCAGATGGCAAATTATTGGTGTTATAATGAACCAGGCTCAGGGAAGTTCCCCATACATTTCATTCGAGTGGACAAAACCACATTCCTCTTAACAAGAAGCAACATTTAAAGTACAGGAAAGCTTGCTAAGTACAACCAAATGGAGAATCTTCTTTCATTTTTAACAGTATTACTGATGTTTGATTACCAAATTATATATAAATACATATTAATAAGTTTAGGTGCAAATAACTTATATGTAAGGGATAAAAATGATGATTCCTGTGAAGACTACAATCAAGCTTATCAACATATGTTTCCTCATGCTCCACTTTTCCACATGAATTTTCTGTAGTAGTCACCTTCCAGTGACCTGGACCCAATACTCACATAAAGGAGAAGAGATTTCTCTCAGCTCATGGCTTTGGAGGTGTCAGTCCTTGGTCAACTGGCTCCATCAAGAGCAAGGCCTGTGGCAAGACAGAAACTGTAGGTAAGAAGAACATGCAGAGGCAAGTGACCCTCTCCACAGCAGCCAGAAAACAGAGAGAGTTGGGAAAACCCAAGGGAGAGTAGCAGCTAGCAACAGGGCTTAGCCTTCAAAGCACACCCTCAGTGACCTGCTTCCTCCAGCTGGGCTCTACCTCCTTATTGCCTATCTAGCCATGAGCTCAGGATGCTCACGCAAGGATGATATCACCCCTAGTACATGAGTCCCTTGGGCACACCTCATATTTAAACCATACCATAAACCTAGTAAGCAAAACAAAATATTGACCAATTAGATGGAAATAAGATCATTTTTAAAGCAAGTTAAAGTTCTACCCTCCAACATTTCAAGCTTCACTGGTGACCCACTGCAATTGCAGAACATTGGACTGTGTATGCATCTGCTTCCTCTTAATTCAAAGAGAAGAATTTTCTTTTCTTTT
>PVJA010044877.1:0-15940 GCA_004027025.1 Myocastor coypus | reverse complement strand
ACAAAAAAAAAAAAAAAAAAAAAAAAAAAAAAAAAAAAAAAAAAAAAAAAAAAAAAAAAAAAGAAATTATAGTATAAAGTTACTACAAGCTGGTCGTGGTGGCGCACACCTATAATCCCAGCACTTGGGAGGCAGAGGTGGGAGGATCGGTGAAAGTTCGAGACCAGCTTGGGGGACAAAACTGAGCTCAAGGTCAGCCTGAACTGTACAGCGAGACACTGTCTCAAAAAAAAAGACAAAAAAATAAAATAAAGTTACTGTGATAAAATCAGCATGGAATGGGAAAAATAATCCATGGGATAGATTAGAAGATATCAATACTACTAGAATCATACTTAGCCATCCTATCTTCAACAACGGTTCCAAATATGTTCGCCGGAGGAAAGATAGCCTCTTTCACATATGGTGCTGGAAAAATTGCCTGTCTACATGCCAAAAACTAAAACCATACTGGGTCTTTTACCATGCAGTAAATTAAAGTCAAAATGGATTAAAGATCTAAACATTAAAAAGGAAACACTAAATCTACTGGAAGAGAAAATAAGTGGGAACCTTGGAGACATAGAAATAAACAGGCAACTCGTGAACAAAAACCAAACTGTACAGAAAGTACACTAAAGAAACAACAACTGGCATCTCTCTTAGCGAAAGGGTTCTGCATTTCAAAGCAAATCAGCAACAGAGAGGAAAGAGTACCAGGAAATTGGGGAAAACTAGTAACCAAAAATTACTCAAAGATTTCCCTCTGAATTACATAAAGAGTGAAAAATTCTGCCCGAAATATAAAGACCCAATCAAAAAATGGACAGGTGAGATGAATACACACTTCTGAGAGGAAGAAATGCAAGCAAATAATTACCTAAAATTGTTTCACAGCACAGGTTATTCAAGAAATGCAAATTAAAACAACATTGAGATACCATCTCACCTCAAAATGAATGGCTGTCAAAAAGAAATCAACTAATATCAAATGCTGGAGAAGCTATGCAGGAAAAAGGAACCCTTTTCTACTGCTGTTAGGGATGTAGACTGCTACAACTGCTATTCAAAGCACTATGGAGACTGTTCAAAAACTAGGACTGGAATCCCATTTGATACCGCTATTTCCCTTCTGGGCAATTTCTCAAAAGTACTAAGAATATCTTATTATGTTTGTATATTTATACCCATGTTTATAGCAGTGCAATTTGTTATAGCCAAATCTTGCAAATAACATAAATGTCTATCTTTTAAGGAATGGTTGAAAAAGTTGTGATATTTCTATGAAATGGATTATTACTCAGCTATAAAGAAAGACAACCTTGAAGCCTCTATAGGTACGTGGATGCAACTAGAGTCTATACTATTAAATGAAATAAATCAAACCCACTTGTGTAAATATTGTACTGCCTTCCTTGTATAAAACCCAAAGGAATAAAGACAACCTGAGAGGTATATTAGATGTAGAAAAATGGAAAGTAATTGAATCGATTAAATAATAAAGATGAAAGGAGAAAAAAAAATAGGCAAAAGGAAGATGGGATGTACATAGAAATGTATACCCAAGATAGCTGAGATGATTGTATACATAACTTTCATCAGTTTTTTTAAATAGCAGTTGCTTATAATTTTCACCTTCACTAACTGTGTTCTGATATCTTTGAGCTGAGAAACTACTTTGAGGACAGTAATGTATTATACAGAACCCATGATTGAATACCTTTCATCTTGGTCTTCTAATTGTGCACTATTTATAGTGCCTTATCAGTTGTTATGTTCTCTTTAATATAAATTAAATCACAAAAAGAAAATGAAAAAAATAAGATTTGTTGATGGCAACAACTAACATTCAATTATTTTCTCAAACTTGCATAAGTATACTGTTAATTTGAGAAACAGATTTGATGACAAAATTATATATCATTGTTAATCAGATTTTGAAAATCTGTAACGTAGTTTTTGTTATTTGGTAACCCATTTCTGTCTTCTTTTCTATTTGTTTATGTTCTGTTTTTACTCTTTAAAATTAAATTAAATTAAGAAAAAATATCAGAAGCATATTTCTTCCTTCTACTAAAAGGGAAAATAAAGTTTCGGTTGTTTGCTTAAGCAAACTATAAACAATATTTTAAATGTGTGGCACATATGAAATAATTTTAGTGCTTCTATAAGATTTGTAAATTGTGCATTGAATTTCATAGGGTTTGCACAGCAATTCCTAATTTTAAAATGGAAAAGTGAAAAATGAAAAAAAGTAAAAAGAAAAGTAAATGTCAGAATAATTTATACTTAAGAGCTACATCCAGTGGCATGCATCTACAATCGTAGTACATGAGATTCTCTCTGAGACTTTGAGGCCAGAGTGGGCTACAAAATGCAATCCTAGCTAGCCTGAACTATGTAGCAAGATTGTGTCACAAAATAACAAAGCAACCAAACAAAATACTTTCCCATTAAGGATGAAAGAAGGAAAAAAAAATAAACATCTACTTAGTTGCCCTCTATATATATAAAAATAAGATAAACGTTAAAAGATTAAATAAGAATGAAACTAAATCAGAAAAAGTATAAAAGACAGATCCAAGTAAAATGGGCATTTAGAGAATTGGCCTAGTGTATATAATGTGAGATCCATAGCTCGTGCCAAAAACATAGAAGCCTAAGGTTCTCAAGGAGCAGTGACATGAGGAGAAAGATATGATGATGATGATGATGACGTTGATGATGACAATTGTCTTCAACCTACAAAAGAAGAGACATTGCAATGAAATAATCATTCCCACTGTGGATATCAAATACATAAATAAAAGTAAGAAAAAATTGGAGGATTATTACAGTGTCTCTTTAGAAAGCACTTTAGAGCTCTTTGAACAGGATAAAATTGAAAAGAATAACTAAAACAAATGAAATTGGGACTTAAAAACACAGCTATGAAAGATGATGTTACACATAATTTTTAGATACTATCTAAAGATATATCTTCTGAATGACAGAATGTCATTGGGTGATTTTTCTTTTCAATATTGAATGGACTGACAGCCAAAGTTAAAATCTCAGGAAAGAGTTTGGTGGATGAACTTTCTTTTGTGATGGCAAGATTTCATAGGAAAGAAAATTCACATGCAGAAATTATATCTTACTTTTGATTCTCCCAAACATGGAAAAAATCAGTTAAGGTTAAGTTTGTGGATAGCTTCTAAAACACAAATAGAATGAAGTACACAAGGCAAATTATAGGAAGTATTTATCATACAGGAGGGACAACAGCATGTACTAATCATTATTATAATCATCAGACACAAAAAATAAAATAAAATACAAAAGTTGGAATTAACAGTGTGAAATTGATAGAAATTAGAAAAAATGTACAAACTATAATAAACAGAAGAGTTCATTATGCCTATTACTTCAAGAAGCCCTACTTTTTTTTTGGTGCTTTAAACAATTAATTTAACTGATGTGGATTTACATTTGTGGCTGAAATGACTTCCATTTTTATTTGCATACATCTTTTCCCCATGGTGATTTACAGGATCTTCAAACTAATATAAATATTTCATAAATATTTGAATATTTGGGTATACACTTGCACAATAGCTCAGCAATACTTTTCAGCAAGCAAAACACTAAAGTATAAAGAGTAGACACAATTAATAAATACAGGGAAAATCTGCCGAAATATTTTTGAGTTAAGAAGGTACCACATACCTCTTCAACGAAGAAAATCACCCGTACAACACAGGACAATTTTATTTTTATATAGGACCTAGAATACTTAAGCTGCCAATTAGGTACTGAATACCAGAGCAGCATCACCGGGTTATGCCATGAATTCATAGGGAATGGGTTGCAACAACTCAGGTTCCTTCCCCTTGGTCCTTACAAAGTGTGCTTCTCTGGGAAGGGCAGGCTGGCATTTCAGTTGAACACAAGTACCTTTCTCTTTGGCTTCTTTCTTTTTCTGATCATTTTCCTTTTCATGTTTCAGGAAACTATAGCGACTTTTTCAGTGTTTAGTATGCTCAATACATGCATTAATCCTCTCGGCAAGTGTCTTGCCCTGAACTTGTTTGTTTATAACAATGCCAACAGCATTCTGGGTAACACTGTAGACTCTTCCTGTTTTGCCATGGTAACATTAGTGAGGCATTCCTTTCTGCACAGTAACCATTCCCTTGATATCTACAATATCACCCTTTTTGTACATTTGCATGTATGTGGCCAAAGATAGCACCCCATGTTTTCTAAAAGGCTTGGAGAACATATACCAGAATCCCCTTCTCTTGCCCTTTGAATTAGTCATTTTGACAAATTACTGGAAGGTGACATTTCTGTCCTACTTTTAATTTCCAGAAAATAATAAGAAAAAAAAAAAAAAAAAAAAACACCACACACAGAACATGAAATTGCCAAAAAATAATAAGGCATTAATTAACCATTACAAATAAAAAAATGGCCTATATCAAGTGTAATCATGTAGTATTTAAGAGTATTTGAGAAATAAATTATCCTAAAACTCTTCTTAGAAGAACAAAATGGAAAAAATTGAAACAGAACCTTTCGTAAAAAAAAAAAAAAAAAAAAAAAAAAAAAAAAAAAAAAAAAAAAAAAAAAAAAAAAAAAAAAAAAAAAAAAAAAAAAAAAAATGAGAAAAGTGAAGTGTACACAATAAGAACAAAATAAGTTTCTCCCACAGAATCACAGAAGGTAAAATTTGGACCAAATTTTTTTTAATTCAAAGAAAAACCTAATTTTATCTTAAATTTTTATAACCAATTAAAACATGAAAGAATAAGACATAGAATAATGCCCTGATAACTATCAGAGTTCTAAAACAATCAAACATAATAATTTTGAAGACTTCAGTAAACTTTCAAAGAAATAATGGGAGAATGGAGATAAAAGACATGAAAGGCAAATACAGCTTTAATATGAATAAATTGCTTCATATTCTATACCAGGAATTGAAGGAGATTCCTAAAACTAAATACTAAAATATGAAGAATGAGTTTCTTACTGTGAAATAAGAAAATAAATAACAAAAGGAACACTTATAAGAATTGAAAGCTATTATGTTGAGGATTGGTATTCATAGTGAAAATGGTGTGAAAAAATAGATCAGTGTATTATTCTCTTAATTTGCAAAAAAAAGCCACAAAGTTTTTACAAAAATTTAAAAGACTGGACAAAAGAGAAACATAATGACTTCAGATAAGATTTATTTTGGACTTCAACCTCAACTCTTCAAAGTCTTAATGTAATTCTATGGTTCACATGATGAATTTGATCATCTTTTGTTAGGAGAATGTAAACCCTCCTATAATAGTAGACTTATAATAATAAAATATATAGATAAAATATATAATAAGTAAATATAATATATAATTATTTTTAAAAAATATTTTACTTAATAAAGTCATATTTTAAGCATTTTAATTTCTGTACTACTTACTTTACTGTTGCAGGGAAATATAATAATGGCACATTCATGGAAGATAGGTTTACTTTTGCTCATAATTCAAAACGTTTCCATTCATGCTTAGCTGGGTCCAAGACACAAATAATATGGCAGAAGGACAAAGTTGAGGAAAGCTAATGAATCCATGACAGCCAGTAAATAGAATGAAAAAGAGAAAAGACAAGGACAATATTACACCTTTCTAGGTTATGCTACCAGTGGGAAGCCTCATACAAATGGAGCCCATTTCCACAAGCCATTGATGAATGGATTAATCTACCACTGAGTGTAACAGCCAATAATCAAAGCCCCATCAATACTCTGCTGAATCCATAATATTTTATGGGGAACACTTTCATTCTAAATTATATCAATCAGAGATAGAGGAGGAACCTACCTAATTTCGCAATTCTGAAGTGTACACTGGACTCTTAACTTCACTGATGGTTTTCTGGGTATCATCTCAATGTGTTTCCAATTAAACTCACTGTTGTTTGTTTGTCAAAATAAATTGAGGAAATTCTACTATCTGAAATTTCCTATTCATTCCAAGGAAGAAATTTCTTTCTAAAAAACATTAGGTATAAATTACCACTGATTAAAATGTTACAGTGCAAAGTTTCAGAACTATTATATTTTGACAATTTGGAAATTCTATGGATATAATTATTGAGATAGGATTTGCAAAATACATTCTAAAGGGGAAGATATATGGAATTTTTGAGTGGTTAGTGTGGTACTCTGTATCTCACTTTAGGAGATAGTCCAATATTTCTCTTAACTATTTTTTAATGTTAAGCTCAACATGAATTTAGAATTTATTTATTTGTTGTGTGTATTAGCCCCTGGTTATTAACGTGTCACTATTTCATAAATCTCATTTCTATCTTTTAAAATGCAGTTTGACATAGATTTTCACAATATCTCATATAATACTATCCTGTCCAGCATTTTAACACCCTCAGATTTTATCACCTGCTCAGCATGCCCAAAGGCAGGACCAATGAGTCATGTGGTGCCAAGGACCAAACTCTGGCCCCTGCACTTACCTAAGCAAGTGCTCAGTCCATTGAGCTATACCACAAGGCCTTAATTTTAAATTGCTAACAACAAAATTATAGGTTTGTTATCTTCCCGATTTGATTTTTGCCAGATAAACATGGGTAATTGATTATATGTACATGAGTAATTTGAGTGCCTCAGATAATTATGACTCATACTATCATACTATTTTTTCTGGTATATTGATTCACTTATTAATATCACATTCATTATCTTAAATGACGGTTTGTTAATAGGTTTATCTTTTACAGATAGAAGAGAAAAATATAGAATATAGAAATAGAATATAGAATAGAATATATTGTCCAATGCCATTCAGTTAGTAAGCATTGAAGATTAAATTAAAACTCCCAGTTCTAAGCACGATTTTTATTCTTAGTACAAGTGCAATTTTAAACAACAAATATTATGAAAAAATATATGATTTATTTTATATCTATGCTTGAAATGAAGAGTTATAGAAATAATATCTGCAATGTGGTCTATAAGTGCTATCTATGCATGTGGTAGAACATACTATGTGTAAAATAAAACATTCTCTGTTTCTCAGTTAAACTTCTTCCAGCATATCTGATGGATTTCACACACAAATCATATTAGAAGGGCTACATATTAACTTGAGCTTCAAACTGAGAAATAAATACAATGCACACTTACAGTGTTGTGCATTTCTCTATGTTAATGACAGCATAAAGTTTAGGGCATATGGATTGCTTCATTGAACTATTTTGTTTTGTGACTGGGTAGTGATGTTTTTGAATCTATCCTTTTATCTTTTGATGAAAATATCCTCTATTGTCTCTTTCCAATTCTATTTCTTTTGTAATTTCTTAGGCCAACTTAGTTTTCTGAGAAGAGACAACATATATCTATTCCAATGACAGAAATGTTAGCACATCATTCTTTGTTTAGAATCTGAAAATGGGAATAAAACAGCCTCAATTTGATCCAAGAAATACCTAATTTAGTTAAGACTCATATGAGACTACTTTGATTTCTGGGAAAATAGAAAATGTCATTTTAAATATATTTTACTTCAACAGTTCTCTTTCAAATACGGTGGTATTTGACATCAGTTTTCACAGTTCACTCAATCTGTATAAAAAGTGACTATTTCTGTTATTCTTTTATGAAGATGTGTAAGATTTGGGCCTTAGCTTCCCAAGTTGATACCACACATACAACTGAGGTGTTGTCATTGTTCTATAAGATATAGAAAAAGGTTGCATGTCTGAAAATTTTAAAAATTAAACGCTATAATATATTTTCTTGGAAGTATGATGTAATTAAAGTAGGAAAATGACAGCTGCTTGCACATTGCATATTAGAACAGCCTACATTTATCGAAAGAACATTTTTACTAGTATTAAGGTTGTCTAACTGCTGAATGAATGTGAAACTGCTAGAAGTAAGAAAGGGAAGAGCAGAATGAACAGTAATTGCAAGACAGCATTTTTACTGTTCCAAAGGTTAAGTGGTAGATTTTGTTTTTGTACAGCATGTATAAAATATATAAGAAAGCATTTATGAACCTAATGGGACCTCAAAATGTTTCATATAAAATTGTCTTTGGATTAATTCAACTGTTTTAATTTAAGCAATTCAATGATTACCTGTGATTTGTTAAAAGTTCTGTTATTAGTAGAGACAAGACTCTGGACTTGCGTTTGAAATTAGGTCACTGATTCCTAAGGATCTTTCCACATGTCAAAACTACAAGACAATATTTGTAGAGATTTACAGCAAAATGGAATGAAACATGAAGATCTAGAATTTTAATATCTAAGATAGTTATAGAGGACTTAAGATGTTATATGCATATTAAACTTACAGAAATAATCACAAATTTTCCTTTATCTTGAAGGCAAAAGGAACAACTAACCAAATTTATGTTAGATTTACTGTAGTGTGACATCTTTCTAACTTTTACCAGTGTTTTTCTCAACGCCATCATGCATTCTTCCAGCATTTAACCAATAGCGGTTGTAGCTCAGCCTTTCATAGACATGTTACAATGTTTGAGTATTTAAGGCTTAGTATTACTAATAGTCTTCACAGCAAAAGTCTTCATAGACAAAATCTCATAATCTAAGCCCTTCTCTGTAATTAAATGAATGTTTCAACTTTCAACTGCAGGAATTGTACCAAGTTCTCTCTCTCTCCCTCTCTCTCTGTCTCTCTCAATTTTTCTCTCTTACTTTAAAAAAATTAGTTGATAGGAAAAATATTAATTGATATCTAATGTCTTTCCTTGGGTCCTATTAACATATTTAAGAAACAAATAACAAAATATGTTGTGCTGTAAGCAACATTTGGAAGAAATAATTTTTAGTAAAAACAAAAGAAATAACAAAAACATGAAAAATGGGGCTGGGGAGAAATCTTAGCAGAATAAGCACAAGGGCCTGTGTTCAATCCCCAGTTGTGGAAAAAAAAAATCAGTAACATTGATAAAAAATCAAAATAAAATATCTTTTTGCACAAATTAGAATTTCAAAATTACTACACCTGGGGCCAGGCAGGATTGCTCAGTGGTCTAAGGTTCCTGCGGGTGGCTGCAGGGACCACGGTTCGATCCCTGGCACCACATGCTGTGCCAGTCCTGCCCTCAGGTCAGGCTGGGCAAGCCGTAAAAATAAATAAACAAACAAAAGTTTTCAAAATGACTTCACCAATAATTCACTATTAATAATATTACAAAATTTGCTATTGTCTCCACCAATATGCATTACTGGTTGCATATTATACTAAACTGATATTTGGTATGTAAGATTAATTGGAAATTATTGAACAATTTCTTGGAGCAAGATGAAGATTGGAAGTTCATTTACCAAAAAAAAGAAAAATGTAGATTCTAATGGAAGAAATATTTATTTATATAAGGCTTATCATTTATTAGGCGTTCATTTGCTGAGTCAAGCACAATTTTTTGAACATAAAACAAGTCAGAAAAACCGCTTTTAACGATATAGGTTTTGGCCAATTGTCTCAATCAGACAGTCATACTAAAGCAATAATAAGTTAAAAACAAATGAAAAAAATACTAATCAACTTTGTTCTTTTTATTTTTTCATTCATTTTAATGAGAAAAATGATAAGACGTCAATGAAACAGGTTCAAAATAGGTTAGTAGGGCCAGGCATGGTGGCGCACACCTGTAATCCCAACACTTGGGAGACTGAGGCAGGAGGATCGCTGTGAATTTGAGACCAGCATGGGCTACAAAAGTGAGCTCAAGGACAGCCTGAACTGCATAGGAAGACCCTGTCTCAAAACAGCCAAAAAAAAAAAAAAAAGGTTAGTAGGACCGTGACAATAATTAATACATTCATTGCATAGTGTTATCTTTGTAGTATTCAGTGAATAATATGCACACATGATATCTTATCTAAACAATATTATTACAGACCTTTCTTAGCTGTATGTCTACCCTATCTTGTATATATATATATATATATATATATATATATATATATATACATATATATATATATATATATACATATACTTTTTCACTACAAAATGATCCATTATTTATTTCTCCCTTTTTTTGGTTTTTGCTTTGTTAGAGATGGGTGTTCCATTGTTAGAGAGTTATATATGGAGAAGTCTTTAAAGGATCTCTTCATATTTGATAGCAGTCGGAATATTGCAGACACTTGAATTCATCAAAATAAAGCAATATAGTCCATAATAATAGTGAGTTGTAAGTACAACTGGCAATTGTCTGAAGTGGTTGACTTACGTCTTTTACAGCTCAGCATATTAATATAACTTTGATTTTTGTACTTTATTGTTAAAGTTTTTTTGTGGATAGTTAAGACTGAGTTAATGTAATACACATATAACTAAAAATGAAATTTTTGGTATCTGATGAGGTCACTCAAAACTCCTCAGGATTTATCCTGGAACCATGTACAGCACCTTGTGGATCTTTTGTCAGTGTCAGCCGTCTGGATGAGTCATCACCATTGCTGGGACTCTTCTTAGGCACTTTCCTCTGTGGCCTCATAATCTCCTTGATCAGAATACTTGGAACATCACATTAGTTACAGGACGTCATAGCAGAAGTTCTCTTATGTTTGGAGTCCTCACTGAGCTTGAAGGGCTAGGGCCCATCTATCTGTCTAACTTTTGGTTTGAAAACTGCAGCTGTTAAGCATTCAGAAGACAACCTTACTGATACTACTATGTTATAACACATGCAGTTAAGCTTAGCATCACTGTCTGTCTGAATATCACATGCCTTGGACGTAAAATGAAACTGATATTTTCCAACATATATTTAGAAATCAAAGTATATTCAACATTGCAGTAGTACAATCCTTATATATTTTGCTTTTCTTATCTCTCATTTCCTTTTATTACCTTTCTAAACATATATTTACTTTGAGAGTATAGCAACAACTGATATGACATTAGAAGCAGTACACACTTAAAAGACCATAATGACAGGTATTTCAAGCATGGTTTTAGTATTATACATTGCTGTGTGCAATGTAGTTGCTTAGTTCACAAATACCAGCATACAATATTAGTCATGGTGAAAATTCTATTTATTGACTCGTATTGTCAAAAACTTGATGAAAATTCTTAGTATCACTGCTTTAATAATTTTGTTTACATAAATGTATGATTTTGCCTGTACCATGTTTTCTAAATTCTTTCCTTTCTCTTTCTATGTTGTTTAATCCTTAAGTTTTCTCTTTCCATTTAGCAGTGCTATGCCTTTCAGTTTTTATTTCTTCTTTTGAGTTCCTACACTGTGGAGACAATGCAATGTTTACATATGTGGGTCTGATTTGTTTCACCAATGAGTATGTCTTCAAGTTGCATCCACTTTCCTACAAAGCCTTTGAAATTATTTTTGTTATAGCTGAAGAAATATTCTACTGCATAAAAACTTCACATCCTTCTCAACCATTCCTCAGGTGATGGGAAACTTGGTTGTTTCCAAGATTTGGCTATCAAAAATTGTGCTGCTATAAACAGGACCACAAACATCACTATGATATGATACTTTCAGTTCTTCAGTAGCGGGATACCTGGATTGAACGGGATTTCCAGTTCTAGTTTGTATTTTTTTTTTTTGTCACACAATTTTTTTTATTGTCTACCATACATAAAAGTGAAATTTCCCAGGCAAATTAATCAAAAATTAAGTTTACAATAGGTAGCATCTTTATATATATATTACTCTTGAAAAATATTACGACTGCTACATGCTAATGATGGTCCATGCCTTCACCAAGACAGGCTCTCTTTCCTGGCAGATCAGCTCACATGCATGCTGACAGCCGGTGACTGAGCTGGGTGCCAGTGCTTTCTAGTAGTTGAGCTGACTGTAGTGATTTCTTTCTTTTTTGTCAAGTTTTTTTTTTATTGTTTGAATTTACCAATGGTTACATTACATATTTTCATCATCAGATCAGTTTGGATTGATACATATAGGTATATAAGATTGATCAAACAATTAAATATTAACCTTTCTAAATCCACATTACTAAATTTTTTCTTTTACCCATTCTTTTCATTGAAAGTTGACATATTGCATATTGTCTTCACAATCATTTTACAGAGTACAGTGTGTGGGCATGACCCACCTCCCTATTGATGTTGCTTAGAAAAATTTAAAAAAAAATGGAAAAGAATATACTTCTCTTTGGACTAAGAGGAAACAGATACATACACAGTCAAAGGTTTTGCAATAGTAGTGTGCCACCAGTGAAGCTTGTGATGTTGGAGGCTATTCAATCTAAGCCTCCTAAAGCTCATCTCACCAATCTAGCTCTGCGTTCCGTGCATTGTAATTAAGGATTTTTTTTTCTTGCTGGATGGTCAAGTGCAAGTTGAAGAAAGACATGTATAACTAAACATTCATTTTTTTTGTATCTTCCAGGGTCAAATCCCCTCAGGATTAAGTTTGAGACCACAGACAGTACTTTGTAGAGCTGTTGTTAGTGTCAGCCTTTGGGACGAGTCACGGCCATTGCTTCGCCATTTTGCTTTCTGTGAAAGCCTGAGAGAATGTTTTTCTCTGGGCGACTCTCCTTAGGTGCTCTGCAGTTCATTCATCCCTTTCCTCTGAGGTCCCATAATCTCCTTTACCAGGAAATTTGGGACACCTCTGAGTTATAGGATATAAAAGTACAGGTTCCCTTATATCCTGGGTCTTTATTGACCTTGAAGGGCTAGGGCCAAAATATTAGCCATCCCTATAGCCCTTCCTTTTCTCCAATTTTTGGTATGTTAACTTACATTCTTAACCCTCCAGGAGAAAACCTTTGTGATACTACTACTCTATAACATAGGTACTGGGCTTATCATCACTGGCTTTCTGAGTATGAAATATCTTTGACTTAGCTTGGAAATGATATTTTCTGACCATCATTAATATTCTAATAACTTTCCATAAATTGTGATATAAGCAGTTACACAATTTTGACAGAGATATTTGGAAATTCAAGGAAATACAAAATTGTAGTCTGTCAATAATATCATTTTTGGCCCAGTCTCTTATTTTCAAGTACAACTCTTAAAAGAATGACAGTAACTGAGTTTACACCAGGAGCAGTACATATCAAAAAGACAAGAGTGACATGTATTCCAAACATGGTTTTAGCGTTACATTGTGCTACAATTAATATGCTGAACCTTTTGCAGGTTCTTGAGACCAATATCTGATTCATCCTGTGTATATAAGTCCATGGTTTTGCTATTGATATGCTTTCTGCATTGTCTGCTTCCAGTCACTTCATTGTTTAATCCATAACACATTCAGGTGTGTTATGCCCTTAAGTTCCTGTTTTCTTCTTTAAAGTTCTTATATTAGGGAGACTATATGATACTTACACATATAGGTCTGATTTATTTCACTAAGGAGCATATGTTCAATATACATCCATTCATATATGAAGTCTTCAAACTTATCATTCTTTATGGATGAGTAGTATTCCATTGTATAAAAACACCACATTTTTTAAAATCATTTTTCAAATGATGGGCATTTTGGTTGTTTCCAAGATTGGGATATTACAAATTGGGCTGCTGTAAACATAGGTGCACATCCGGGCGTGGTGGCGCACGCCTGTAATCCCAGCACTCGGGGGGCTGAGGCAGGAGGATGAGTGCGAGTTCGAGACCAGCCTGGGCTACAAAAGTGAGCTCAAGGCCATCCTGAACTGGATAGCAAGACCCTGTCTCAAAAAAAAATAAATAAACATAGGTGCACAGATATCGCTATGGTATGAAGTTTTCAGTTCTTCTGGGAAAATTCCCAGTAGGGGGATAGCTGGATTGAACAGAACTTCCAATTCTAGTTTTGTAAAGATCCTCCACACTGCTTTCCATAATGGTTGCACCAATCTGCATTCCCACCAGCAGGGGAGAAGGGTTCCTTTTTCCCCACAGCCTCTCCAGCACTTGTTGCTGTTTCATTTCTTTATGATAGCCATCCTTACTGGGGTGAGGTGGTATCTAAGTTTGTTTTGATGTGCATGTCACGAATAACTAGCGATGTGGAGCGTTTCTTTATGTATTTGTAGGCTTGCTGTATTTCTTTCTCTGAGAAGTGAGTGTTTATCTCAGATGCCCAATTCTGGATTGGGTCTTTGAATTTTGGGACCCTAATGGTTTTTAGTTCTTTGTAGATTCTAGATAGAAGACCTTTCTCGGAGTACTTGTTAGTTAAAATATTTTCGAAATTTGTGGGTCGTCTTTTCACTTTGTTAGTGATATCCTTTGACATGCAGAAACTTCTTAGCTGGAGGAGGTCCCAATTGTTGATGCTTTCAATTGTTAAACGTGCAATTTGATTTCTGTCCATGAACTCTTTGCCTACTCCAATGTTTTCAAGATTTCCTCCCACTTTCTCTTCCAGGAGATTTAATGTTTCACTTTTAATATTTAGATCTTTAATCCATTTCGACTTTATTTTTGTGCATGGTGATAGATTAGGTTCAAGTTTTCATTTTCAGCATGTAGAGAGCCAATTTTTCCAGCACCATTTGTTAAAGAGGCTGTCTTTCTTCCAGTACACACGTTTGGCCCCTTTGTCAAAAATAAGGTGGCTGAGTGTGCTTGTATTTGCTTCTGCATCCTCTAGTCTATTCCATTGATCTTCAGGTCTATTCTTTTGGCAATACCATGCTGATTTTATTACTGTAGCTTTGTAGTATAACTTTAGGTCAGCAATTGTAATGCCTCCTGCCATACCGTTATTGCTAAGAATTCTCTTCGCAATTCTTGGTCTTTTTTGGTTCCAAATAAATTTTTGGAATGACTTTTCCGGCTCTGTGAGGTATGTCGGTGGTATTTGGATAGGAATTGCATTAAATCTGTACAACAATTTAGGGAGTATGGCCATCTTCACACGGTTGGTTCTTCCTATCCAGGAGCAGGGAATATCTTTCCCTTTCCTGAGATCTTCTAAGATCTCTTTTTTCAGAGTATTATAGTTTTCATTGAAAAGGTCTTTTACTTCCTTAGTTAGATTGCTTCCTAAGTATTTCATTTTCTTCGGTGCTATCATAAAACGTACTGTTTCTCTAATTTGTCTCTCAGTGAGTTTGTTATCTATGTAGAGGAATGCCACTGACTGTTGTGTGTTGACTTTGTAGCCTGCTATTTTACTGAAATTGTGTATTAATTCCAGTAGCTTTTTGGTGGAGTTTTTGGGTCTTCTATGTAGATTATCATGTAGTCTGCAAATAATGAAAGTTTTACTTCTTCTTTACCTGTTCTTATTCCTTTTATTTCTCTTTCTTGTCTAATGGCTCCAGAACTATATTGAATAGAAGTGGCGATAGGGGGCATCCTTGTCTTGTACAAGATTGGAGAGTAAAAGACTTCTAGAATTATGCTAGCTGTTGGATTGTTGTAGATGGCTTTTATCAGGTTGAGGTAGAGGCCCTCTATTCCAATTTTCTGTAGGACTTTGAACATGAATGAGTGTTGCATTTTGTCAAAGGCCTTTTTGGCATCAATTGAGACGATCAGATCATGTGATTTTTGGTCTTGGTTCTGTTGCTATAGAGTATTGCATTTATAGATTTGCGTATATTGAACCAACCTTGCATCCCTGGGATGAAACCTACCTGGTCGTGATGTATAATCTTCTTGATGATTTGTTGTATTCTAATGGCTAGGATTTTATTGAGAATTTTTGCATCAATGTTCATGACAGAGATTGGCCTGTAGTTTTCTTTTTTAGTTACATCTCTTTCTGGTTTTGGTATCAGTGCAATACTTGCCTCTAGGAATGATTTTGGAAGGATTGCTTCTTTTTCAATCTCATTGAAGAGTTTGAGGAGTATTGGGGTTATGTCTTCTCTAAATTTCTTGTAGAATTCAGAGGTGAATCCATCGGGTCCCGGACTTTTCTTTGTCGGTAGGCTTTTTATTACATTTTGTATTTCATTGGCTGTTATTGGGTTGTTGAGA
>PVJA010044876.1:0-15938 GCA_004027025.1 Myocastor coypus | reverse complement strand
AAATACCACATTTTTTTTTAACCATTCTTCAAATGATGGGCATTTTGGTTGTTTCCAAGATTTGGCTATTACAAATTGGGCTGCTATAAACATAGGTGCACAGATATCGCTATGGTATGATGTTTTCAGTTCTTCTGGGAAAATTCCCAGTAGGGGGATAGCTGGATTGAACGGAACTTCCAATTCTAGTTTTGTAAGGCAAAACAGACTTTCTGATGTGAGTCCAGCCAGCTGTTTGTGTTAGCTTGGGGATCTGTGTGGCCCCAGGTACTGCTTTACTGAAGGCAAGGTTTGACTTGGCTCTTGTGACAAAGAGCTTCTTTCCTTGTGGCCCTATTCCGTTCTTGATCCTTCACTTCTTGAAGAGGATGAGGAGAATTTTACCCTTCAAGGTTGTTTAGAAGATTGAATTGACAGTGTAAATACTGGTATACTGTTAGCACTTGCGAGTAGCTGATCAATACTAATTTGATCACTTGCTAGTCCAATTATTTAAATATAAGATGACCAAAGATTGTGTAATTTTTATAATATAACAGGTAATATAAAAATGACAATTTTGTACATTTATTTAATAGAGGAAGCGACTACTTAAAATGACACCTGCCCAAGATGCTCAAGGTATCAAGCAGTACATAAACAAAATCACTGCCTGAGTGACACTAAACTAGCAAGTGGTTAATAAGAGAAAAATAAACATTTAGATTGATCTAAAAGACTTTTAAGTTAGTGAAATAGTTTTGCCTCTTTGGTCTTATGAAAAGGAATTTATATTTTTAAAAATTTTAAAAATTATCAATGAACATTTTTTCATTTTTAAATTGACTTTAAAAGTGGGGCATAATGGTACATGCTTGTAATTCTATTCCTTGAGAAGCTGAGGCAGGAGGATCACCATGAGTCTGAGACCAGCCTGGGCTATAGAATGAGTTCAAGGCCAGTGTAAACTGCATAGCAAAATCCTGTCTCAAAAAAAAAAAAAAAAAAAAAAAAAAAAAATCACTTTTAAAATTCAGGGAGCTATTATTGTTATTTATTTATTTTTTATTTTATTTTATCTTTTTAGGGAGCTATTATTATTATTCCTAGGAAAATAATCTTATTAGCTTCCAACCTCTGAATCAAGCTTGTCTGGGTAGTGGCCATTTATAAGAGGAAAAGTTTTATACATAGACTGTGACATGAACAGGTGGCACTTATGCAGTATTGCCCATGTTTCTTGTGCTCCCCCCGCTGTAGTCACATCATTTGATTGTGCATAGTATAGTCAGCACTCCAAAGAGAGCAAGAACTCTATTATCCTGCCTAAAACAACCACACCACACTTGGAGAAGCTATGCCTCTGCTCTGTGTGCTCATCGGCTCAGGATGGATGCATAGGGGCTTTTTCGGTGCCAAAGAACAAGGATTTTATTATTCAAAGTTTTGCATATTTTCCTATTTAAATGCTTCCCTCGCCAGACTATTGTGTGGGTCCTGTCACCTTCGGTAGGCTGAGCATCTGCACGCCTCTCCAGTTGTGTGGGAACTGTGCTTTGCCTTGTGGCTCAGCCCTGCAGAGGTTCCACTGCTGCGCTGAACGGTTGACTTTGCCGATAGGGAACGTCTCACTGCACCCCTTTCCCACACCATCTGTCTGACCTGGACCCATTCCAAACACAGCGGCTTTGCTGGCAGAATGGTCTTCCTGTTACAGAAGTTTTGTAATCTGCTAATTGACAGGGTAAGGGAAATTTATATTTGGGTTACAGCTGAAAAGTTGGATGTTTCTTTGATGGGGCTTTAAATACTGACATATGCTGCACTGAGTTTCGATCTTGGACATCCCTGTTTATGCATGATCACACGCTCTCCCCTGTGTTCTCTGCCTCATTGAGAAAATGGCATCCTTTGGAGAAGAACCAATATGACCTACTAGGGAATTATCTTCTACTTAGTTTACTCATTAAGCAATGATTTTATTATTATTATCTCCTTGGAGTATAAGACAGATGTCAAGGAAGGAGTTTGCATTATTGAACAAGATGCAGTACTGGGCATAGGGACCCTCACCGACTGGCTAACGTCTTCAGTAGTCAATCTGTTGAAAAGCATTTTTACCTTCACACAGGACCTGCTCCTGCACTTAACTCTTAATTTAAGGGCAAAGCTGTTATCAATTTTCTTTCTGCATATGGGGTGAGGGTAGAAGAATCCTAGAGAAAGAAGTACTGGTGGAATCATGCTGTTCTCGTTGACAGTTGTGGTTGTCCTCATGTTGAAATTGTGCTTTAAAAGTCAGTGTGAGCAGCCCCCACTTCGGTGAATGCGGTTGTGCCTTCCAGTCCTGACGCTGTCCTCTGCTGGAAACCCCACTGCAGGCAGTGCGTGAGTGCACTGGGGTACTGCACTTCTGGACTCCCTGGGGCCCCCTCGCAGCTGCAGCCCCCCAACCTGTACTTGAACAACGATCAGCACAAGGAAAGATGAGAATGGAAGAGGATTTCTTCCATACCTTTGAAAACTTCAAAGTTGTTCCCAATCTGGTTCTGATGATCCATGTTTCAGTGAAAAGCAAACATAAAGATCTGAAATCTGCACACCGATCGGAAATAGTTGTTGGAAAGTCAGATTTAATCCCATGAGCCAACTGATCACTCCCAACAGTGATCAGGGGAAAAACCAAAGTCCACAGCAAATTTTAATTTGGCAAATGCATAAAAGGTTCAAAAGAGCAGAGGTCTCATTTACATTCCTCCCTCTTATATGGGATTTTCTTCTATATTAGTAATTAAAGGGTGCAGGCTATAGAGCGCAACTATATCACATAATAGCCATCGGGAACACACTAACAACTTCCTTGAAGTAACGCACACTAGGGTGTTTATGGTTCAGTGTCACATAGACTCTCTTTGATCTAAATTAGGATCCATTGGCTAACTCACAATAGGCTCCACATGTACCCCTCTCAACTCTTTCTTTTAATCATGGAAATTAGAGATGGAAAATATCCATTAAGTCACTTAGTCCATTTCCCTGCCAGGGTGAAATTGTTGCCTGTGATAGGAGGGTAGTGCTTGGTCCAGCTTAAGTGTACATGTCTCAAAGAATAGGCAGGCTCCAGATTTTATAATTTCCTTCTTTCCCTTAAAATTCAGAAGGGGGAAAAAATAAAAGATAGATAAAAGTTTCCTCCCTCCCTCTTGGATTGGAAGTAATGGTGGTGGGGTGAGCAAATGGCTTCACGTGGTGTCAGCTTTGAAAACCACACCTCTTGAGAATGCGTTGCCATTCTGCACAAAGTACAAGCTATTTTCCTCTTCAGCTCGATGGAACTCTCTAGATATCTGAAGTATTCCTGTCAACTTAAGCAAACATGCACTCTCCGCTTGTTGGGGGTCAATGAGGCTGGGGAGATGAGAAGCTGCCTATTTTCTGTCCCCCTTGTTGACCAGTTAGGAGACTGTGCAGCCCCCTTGACAGAGCAGGAGGTTCCTGAGGTAGGGCTAGCTTGCAACTGGGCTATTACCTAGCTTATTCTGTGAGGGGCTTCCTGCAGGGTTTGGACATTTAGTGCTTGGAAGACAAGAAATGCACAGTACAGTGAATTTCCTGGACTCCTGTTCAGTCACAAAACCTGTTGACCAGTGGGCTCTCAGGGAATGGCTGAGATGAGATTTCAAAGGAGAAATAATGACCCATTATGGGGTTTGCAGTTTGAGTTTGATTTAGTCTGCTAAAATCATCCATGAGATAATTTTAGGAAAATTTGATACATGAACTTTTCCAATTCTGATCTAGATGTCTAGTGTGTGATTATTTGCCTTGTAAGATGGAAGCCTTCCCTCCAGAGTCCATTGTGGTTTCATTAAATAGCTGACTTTTCTCAAGCATTTGAAAGAGGATCAGGTTTGTGAAAGCTGATGTCCTTACTGAGGAAACTACTTATTGTATCAAGCCATGGCAGGTTTCCATTAGACACAAAAAGTTTGTCTTTCAGTATGTTCAGACACATGGCTAATATTAACTGCATTCTCTGAGATATTTTCCAGTGCTTCTGTAATAAACAGCGTATCCCCAAGATAATTTTTAAATAACCCCAGGTGGTGATAGAGAATGACTCTTTAAGGCGACCAAATACTAAAAATTTTAAAAAACAACCAAAACACTTGATGGTCTAGAATGTAGTTATAATATTGGATTCTGTACTTTGCTAATGAAAATCTGTTTGCAAAACAGATGTGGTGGAGAATGCTTGCTGGTCTCCCTGAGATTCAGTGCCTGCTCTTCCACCCACCCATATGTGCTAACTGTGTTTTGACCAATGAGACATAGGGGAGGTAGAGGAACATTCCTATGATGTGACTTTAAGGGCTACCCCCTCATTCTCTTCTGCCATCTGCTTGGCAAAGGCACATGGTGCTGGACACAGCTGTCATTAGACCCCAGAGCTGACCATCCCATTGTACGGGGGAACAGAAAGTTCCTGAGCTCCATGGGATTTTGTGGGGTGTCCATATTAGTCTTAGATAATCTTCCTCTGGACCCCCCCCCACACACACACACAAATGAGACCAATACTTGCACTCAGGAAGCTGAGAAAAAGGATGGTGAATCTGAGGCTAGCCTGGGATACATAGTGAGTTTAGGACTAGTCTGGACTATATAGTGTCTCAACAAACAAAGAAATGAACAGGAATAAAACCTAATGTGACAGTTGTGTCATCAATTTTTTTTTTTTTTTTTTTAAAGCAGGGTCCTGCTATGTTCATTGCCTGGGCTGGCCTCAGACTCCTGAGCTCAGGTAATCCTTGTGCCTTGGTCCACCAAGCTTGGACCTAGCTGGAACTAAGGCACAAGCCACTGTGCTAGGTTTCTGTCACCAATCTTCATCTGATTGGTAAACACTTAAAATTTTGATAAAGTCTAAATATTTCAGTTTCACTTGCTAACTAAGTCTAGCTCACATTTACTGAGTGTCACCTTGAATATAGCTGTCGCTACAGGTGCTTGACAACATCCAAGTTTCTTTCTTTTCTTTTTAAATTTTACTTTATTTTTTTTTTCTTGTTTCAGAACTTTTGTTTGTTTGTTTATTTATTTTTATGGCTGGCTCAGCCTGCCCTGAGGGCAGGGCTGGCACAGCATGTGGTGCTGGGGATCGAACCGTCCCTGCAGCCACCTAAGCTTTCTTAAGCAAGCGCTTTAGACCACTGAGCAATCCTGCTGGGCCCCAAGATCCAAGTTTCTTGATGCTCATACATGTGCCTTGAGGGTGACAAGATGCACATTGAAGACCACGTTCAGTTTCTCATATTTCTCTATTCTGTTCTCACACCTTTGAATCTGTAAAGGTTTACTGAGAACCCAGGCAAAAATTAATGCTAAGTTTAAATGTAAAATATGTGAAGGCAAGGAGAAAATATGGGTGGAGATGAGAAAAAGACAAAAGCAGGGAAAGGTTCAAAATACTGAAATATCCTGAACCATAAAACTCTTACCTTGTGTATCGGCTCCAGGCTAAACCAGGGCTGGTGCTGCCCACTGGCTGGCTGAGGGGATAATTCTTTTGTGTTCACTATGAGGTGGCCGCCACCCACGTCTGCTGACCACGCCGCATCCCTCATCCCTGCTCTGGACTGCCTAGGAAGCCTCGACCTTCCATAGACCCAGACCCACACCTGCATCTGTCCAGGTCTGCTTCTGCCATCTGTGTCTGTCTCTTTCCTGCTCATTCATCCCAATCCTTCCAGCCTGACTGATGAATACCTAGATGTGACCTGGGCCCAACAAACCTGTCCTGGCCTCAGACCCCTCCCTGCAAAGCGGAGTTACTCTGTAAAGTGAACCTGCTGAGGCCCTGAGGCTCACAACCAGGGACTTCTCAGGGCTGGCCCCCCCACCTCGGTTCCTCATCCCCACTTTCCAGGCACTGTGTACCGGATCCCTTGTGCCCATGTGCCCATCAGGCTAGCATGACCTTCGGGCCAGCTTGGAAGTGGCAGGTATTAGTGAAAGTGCTGCGCCTGTGGTTGGAGAAGGTTCAGGCAGGAAGCCTGGCTCCTGCCCATCAGCCCTGATGTTCTGCCTTCTTGGGTCTTGAAGGCACCCTGGATCCTAAATGCTTCTGTTGAAGCCCTGGATAAATGAAAATGCTCTGGTAATTCCTCACTCACCCATGTTTAATGATTGTTCTCTGGCAGGGCTTGATATGTGTTGCCACAGTGGTTTCCAGAGTTCTCTGCACGCTATAGCCACCCAAGTACCTTATACCAGTGTGGGTACCTGACTCTACCCTAAGAGGATCATCAATTCTGAGGTGCTTCCAGGCTGCCAGAGCTCTCAAGGCTCCACAGGGAACTCTCACCTGCAGCAAAGCCCAGAGCTCTGTTGCTGTGCCCTACGGCAGAGAGTGCAAAGATGCTGCACAGATTTTTGCTGGTGTTGGGTGTGTGGGGCCTGCACTGTGGTGAGTAGTTTTTAGGTATGCTAAGAAACTTTGTCTGCTGCCTGATTATCATTTCCAGAAGGCAGTGAGTGGTGAAACCTGAGAATTTATATTTCTAACAAGTTCTTGAGGCTGCTGATCCAGGGACTACATAGTGAAAACCACTGCTTTAAGAGCCAGATAACAGAGGGTTGGAGATGTGGCTCAGAGGTAGAGCTCTTGCCTTGCAGGCACAAGGTCTTGGGTTCAATCTCCAGCACCAGTGAAAAGCCTTCTGTCTGCAATCCCAGCTTTCTGGGAGTCTGAGACAGGAGTACCACTAATTCAAGCCTAACTTGGGCACCTCAGCAACTTTGTAGTCCTTGTTTCAAAAAGTAGAAAGGAGCTGGAGAGGTAGCTCAGTGTGAGGGCCTTGGGTTCAATCCTAAGCATGGCCAAAAAATCAAAATGAATAAAAATTCCAAAGATCCTCGAGTCTCACTCTAACCTATTGCAATCAGCCTCTCAGGTGGAAAAGACTGAACTGAGTTTTGTTAACAGTCATCTCTTATCCTCAGAATATTTGGAGACATTATCCCAAGTTAATAACAAGTAAAAAAAACCAGACCTGTGAGTTTAGGTTAGAATAGCAAATATTTGAGTTTAGATTTTGGAGTTGCTAGTGGTTTAGAGTAATGAAAGAAAAAGAGTGAAAGCAAGCAAACAGGCGAGAGAGAGAGAGAGAGAGAGAGAGAGAGAGAGAGAGAGAGAGAGAGAGAGAGAGAGAGAGAGAAAGAAAGAGAGAATCGCCCATGGTTCCATGGTTCCCTCATGGCAGTTTGGGTTACTTCAGACAGGGCCAGGCCCTCAAGGACGACATGGAAGACAAAATGACTTTCCAACTAGAGACAGACACTCTTCTGCCTTTGGCCAGATCTCAAGACAAGAGTAAACAGAAGCAACTACATATTTCCCTAGGGATGGGCATCAGGGATTGATACTCTAAGTATCAATAACCTTGAAAGATCCTGAAAAGAGTCAGGAGCCCAAGCTCAATAGGTGGTGCTCTTGCCCGCTTGCTATGTGACTTGCCTTCCCATTGGATCCTGATGTTAATCAATTTTATCTGAACAATGGTGCTTGTAACCTCATTGGTTGACCACAGTTTTATCCCACCTTATACCCACCTAAGTGAGTTCCCATGTTTTCTCTATAAAAGTCCCTGAAAGAGACAGCTTCCGAGGGACACCCACTTGGGACCCCCCTCCTGTCCCTCTCTCGGACAGGAACTTTCTTTCCCCTAATAAATATGTTCTGCTCATAAAAAAAGAAAGAAAGAAAGAAGAAAGGAAAAAAGAAAAGAAGGAAAGAGAGCGAGAGAGAGAGGGAGAGAAGAAAAATAAGAGGTTTCTTTCCACATTTTTTTTTTTTTTTTTTGAGACAGGGTCTTGCTATGCAGTTCTGGCTGGCCTTGAGCTCACTTTGGTAGCCCAGGCTGGTCTCGAACTCACACCAATCCTCCTGCCTCAGCCGCCCGAGTGCTGGGATTACAGGCGTGCGCCACCACGCCCGGCTTTCTTTCCACATTTTGCAGGGCTTTCCTCCTTTTTGCATTGTAAACTCAGTGTGAAATGGAAGTTTAAATATCTTAAAAGGCTTTATTTGAAAAATTAAGTTCTATCAACATATTATCCAATAAAGTAGAATGAGCTGGACCCAATGAAGCAAAAACTAAGAACAAAAAGTGGACCAGCGATTTCTATTCTTTGCCTTCTAAGATGGTTATAAGAAGACAGAGTATTAGGCAGATAATTGCTTAACTTTGGGTTCTTTCAGGTTACTTTTTCCCAGGGTTAAGACCCAGGGGGCCTTACTATCATGTAGAAAGAACCTGGCCTGTTTTGATTTTAGAAATTTGACTGTTATACAGAAGGCCACCTAATGACTCAGCTCCACTTTCGGGGTGTGAAGCCCAGCATCTTTTATCTACTCTGTTGGGGCCTAGCACACAGGGGTTTGGTGCACAGTGGTGGCCTCTTGTAATTTTTATTTAACAATTAAGTTCTATAGTTTTTTTTTATAAAATACAAATTACTTCAACTCATTTTTGAACTTCAGTAGATGACTTGGAAACTGGGGGAGAATTTAAAATTGAAATCTAAAGACAGGTAACTCAGTATTTCTGGTTTAAAACAGTGCAGTTTTAGGAATTGATCTCTCTTCCTCTTCCTCCAGCCTAGCTTGTTCTGACATAGGATGGTGCTTGGGCATCCAGGGTCTAGAGAGAGGAGACAGCTGGTCCTTAATTTGGAGGATCCTTTGTCAGTGGCTATGGGGCCTGTCTACCTCATCCTGATTATTGCACTAGTTCTGTGGACTACAAGCAAGTTTGCTCCTGGGGTGGGAAGTTTTGGGTTAGGTTAGCAATGGCCCCATGACTTAGAAAGTTAGAACTTCAAATGGACGCTCCCGATTTCTGCTGAAATTTGTTCTGCAGATGAAGAGGTAGGACCTGGTTATATAAATATTTTATTGGCTTAGGAAGATCAGAATGACTTCATTTTGGAACACAGGCCTGGTGTGTGTGTGTGTGTGTGTGTGTGTGTGTGTGTGTGTGATCAAAGACAGAGATAAGGCAGATTATTCAGTTTTTGGAATGGATGCTTGTCCGTTTTGTGTCTCTGTCCCCATCATACCTGGACACAGCCGAATGTCATCCTTAAAGACGCTGTGTTTCACTCTATCATCATTGTGACCTTAGCTTTTCCAGATCCATGAGATAATTTAGTATAAAAGTGATGAACAAGTTTGGGTCCAGATTTGCTGTTTTTTCTCTAAGCTTTATTTTTTAAAAATTCATTTTAATGAGAAAAAAATATAAAATAGCAATGAAACAGTTTCAAAACAAGTTAGTAGGTGGGTTACAATAATTAATACAATACATATTGTTGTCTTTATAGTAGTTATTCAGAGGAGCAGGTGTATAGCTTATACCTTGTCTAAACAATATTAGTACAAACTTTTATTCTCAATGAACTATATACATATAGTTAAAGTTTAAACATACTACACATCAAAGTTTCTAATACTAAGAGAAAATATCATACCATGTCTTATAAGTAGATTTTAAGTCAGAGATACTGTATGAATAGTAAAACAAAAAGTATAATTAAATAATATTCAGAAAATTAATTAAAATTAAATATTTCAAAACAATATTCCAAAATTCAACTCAAATCATGAATCCAACTTAAAGGCCGGAATGTTGTATAGCATATGTACGAATCTGTAATCAATTCAGAGTATTCGCATAGTATTTGAATAGGTTAATATGTACAAAGATATCAACTAAGAAAAAGTTTCCATGTTAGCAAAGAATTACTAAGAATAAAACATAACATAAACAGTGAAATAGCAAATACATGACCAGAACTTCTAACAGTTTTGGGATAGGATATTACACAAAGTTCTAGTATGCCATGGACACAGACAATGTCCATGATGCTTACTGGTGTTCAGGTGTCACTGGTGGGACAGAGCTACTGCTATTTCTTTGCTGTCCAGCCTGTAGACCCAGACAGAATCATGACCCATAGGGTGCAGGAGAAATCCATTTGTAGAATATGCTGATGGACAAATTCTGCTGCTGTATACAAAAGAATAGTTGAAAGACTGCTTTTGTATACCTCTTTGTCTCCTGTGTTTAATTATTTGCCCTATTTGGTGGGTTCTTTCCATTCTCCTTCATGGAGTTGTGGTCATTTTGATCCTTATCTAGGATATCTTTTAGTAAACTGTGCATGGTTGATTTTGTCATCATGAAATTCTTTACCTTTTCTTTGTTCTAGAAGTATTTCATTTCTCCATTGAACTTGAAAGAGAGTTTTGCAAGGCATAGCAGTCTGGGCTGGAATTCGTTTTCTTGCAAGACTTGAAATACTTTGTTCCATACTCTTCTTGACTTGATGGTTTGTAAAAACAAATCTGTCTTTATTCTGATGGGTTCCCCTTTAAAATGTAATCTGTTTATTTTCTCTAGCGGCATTTAGTATATTGTTCCTGTGCTGAATTTCTGGGATCTTTATTATATGTCTGGATGTGGTTTTAATTGGGTTGGTGTTATTTAGAGTTCTATATGCTTCAGTTACTGAATGTTAAATTATTTCCCCACATTTGGGAGTTTTCTGCCTATATTCTTTTTATATCATTTGTAAAGACTCCTTCTTTCTCATTGATGCCTATTAGTCTTAACATTGTTCATCTTTGTATCATCTTGAAGATGTTGAATTATTTTTTCTTGCATACTAGTTATTGACAGATCTTTTATTACCTCTTCACTAGCTGTAATGGTGTCTTTAAGGTCTGAAAGGCAATTTTTACTTTCATTTTGAGTTGTTTTTGCCAGCTTATGATTGATGTGTTAAGTTCCTATATAGCACGTTGAATCTGCTTCATGCATTCTATTACTTTCCTCTATTGCTTATTAAAAGATTCTACCATTTTTATATTCCCCTATATTTTTATTAGTGTCTTTAGAAGCACTTAATACTTCTTGTATTATAGGCATTATTTCTCTTTTTACTTCAGAAATTATTTCTAATCTGATTTCCTCTATACCTTTCTGCAGTTGTTTCTTTACTTTGGATGCTATTATTTCAGAGATTTCAGGTGTGTGATTTCCAGTTTCTTCTATGCTATTGTTTCCTGTATTTGTTCTGGATGGGCTCAGGGCCTGAGAGTACATTTTATTCCTTTTCTTTGTCATTTTGTATAGCTCTGCCTTCTGACCTTTGGTGCAGAGCTTTGTTAGAGTTCTTACCTTAGCACCAGGTCAATCTACCAAGGTCAAAGTTGTCCAGGTCTGTGTGGCTTAGGTCTGGCTGCTGAGCTCCACTTCTTCCTGCTGCAGCCCTTGGAAGTGAACCTGCTGTGCTACTCTGTCAAGATGTTCTGCTCCTGGATCAGCTGGGTGGGTCTTGTCTCTAGTCTCTCTGCATGGAGTTCTGCAGCAGTTTTCTACACTGGGTACACTGGGCCTGGTTGCTGGGTCAAATGAGTTTCTGGTGGGCCCAGGGCAGTCTCACTCATGCGCTGGGTCTGGTTACTGGGTCGAATGCTATTTTAAGCCTCAAGTCTGACACAGAACTTTGTTCCCAGAGACTAGAAATGCCACCACCTATAAAGAGGGTAACTGCTTCATGCAAGTGGTGAGCCTCAGAACTGACAAAACATGAGATCAACTGTCTAGGACTCCACACATCACAGGTGGCTGGACTTGTGGCCACTGCTATGGGCATCCCTCATGTGGGAATGGAAACTCAGGACAGGTGAATTTTAGTGTGCTATTAGATATCATGGTTTTTTACAAACTAGAGGAGCAGATGCAATGGAAAATACCAAAGAAAGCGACAAGACACAAGGAGAGGGGTAGTTTGATTCTGTGCCACCCTTAAGATATTTCATTTCAGCCGGGCATGGTGGCGCACACCTGTAATCCCAGCACTCGGGAGGCTGAGGCAGGAGGATCGGTGTGAGTTCGAGACCAGCCTGGGCTACAAAAATGAGCTCAAGACCAGCCTGAACTGCACAGTGAGACCCTGTCTCAAAAAGACAAAAAAAAAAAAAAAAAAAAGATATTTCATTTCATATTTCATCAAAAACAGATGTTGATGTGAATCAAACCGTCTCCATGTAAAAACACCAAGTCCTTAAAGTTTTGGAGAAACTGGAGATTTCACCATGTAGGGATGTTGTGCTCTAGGGGTGTAGTCATCTTACTGAAGAAATATTTAATATGAAGTCTATTTTTCCTCTCATAAAACTTAAAGATGAGACGTATGAGGGAAGACAACATGGGAAACATTTTGTGGAAGTGGTAGTAAATTCCAGTTATCCAGCTGCACAGCTGAGTAGGTTCTTTGGCCCAACTCCAAATGGTTATAAAGGGAATAGCAGCAAAGGCAGTTTTTGCTCCTCAGACTTCATCAAAATCCAAATCTTTTACAATACTTTTTATATTGGCCCTAAAATGTTACTTGACTGAAATCATCTTTCCCTTGATAGTGAAAAATGTCTCACCAGCTACAGATTAATTGGTCAACGTGACATTCCAAGTTCCCAATAGCTGATGTTGGCCCTTCCTTTTCCTAGAACACAGATCTTGTGGGTGATTTGTGGGTAGGAATGATTTAAGCTTCAATTACCCACCTTTAACAATCCCTGTAGTGCCTGTTACTCTGAATTGTACAGCATCTCCTATCCAGTTCCCTGTACTTTAAGTAATTTTCCTCTCTATTTTAATGCCCTAACTTCTTCCTTGACTTTAAGATTCACCTTGGAAGAAAAACGGAGCTTTATTGATTCCCCACATACAGCAGACACTACACCAGCCTTCAACACTGGTTATCTATGGAGTGTGATCAAGCAGCTCTTTGGCAAGGTGTTATTTTGGCCCACTCATTATTAGCCTTTTTATTGTACAATGAGGAAGCCCAGGCTGATTCCTCTATTTCCAGGTGGAATGCCAATCCTCTAATAAGTTTCCCTTTTGGCTTTGTTTTTGAGTTAGGGTCTTGTTATGTGATTCAGGCTGGATTTGAATTCACTACACAGCCCAGGCTGGTCTTGCACTCTAGGAGAGCTGGGCCCACTATACCGGGCTCAAGATTTTCTTTTTGGTCAAGTTTGTTGGGGTTGGCCTTCTGGCTTTTGTAATTAAGAGTTGCCATTTTCCTAGTGAGCAGGGCAGAGATTCTAGAATATATGCTTTTCCTGACATGAATTTTTTTTTTTCTCTCCTTTAGATACTAGAGTTTGACTCCAGGGCTTCCACAGTGAGCTGTGCCTCTAGCCTTCAAGTATTTTTTTTTTTAAAATTTTGAAACAGAAGTGGAGGGTGGGGGTGGGGAGGGATGTAAGCCTGGGTGGGTGGTAACTCACTAAGTTGCCAAGTTACCCCAGTGAGGTTCAAACTTACTATTATTATTGTTATTATTATCTTTTTGAGACAGGGTCTCGCTATGCAGTTCAGGCTGGCCTTGAGCTCACTTGCTTGGGCTCAAATTTATGATCTTCCTGGTTCGGGACATGAATTTATCCTCATAGGAACTTCCTTACTTCATTGCTCACTGGTCACTCTCCCCCGTGGCCTTCTCACATTTATGGGGACAAGGAAGAAAGGCAAGAATGTGAGCGCACAAAACCCAGCTCCATGCTATGACCACAACTAAGTTATGCACTGTCCGTAGGAGTAATGGGCTTTAGAAAAGCCCAGAGCTTTAGAATTCTTAGAGTTGGAGAACACCTTAACTGTAAAACCACTTCAGAACACAACTTTGAGAACTGACTCTAAATGATGTCTTGTGTGAAACTCCAGAATCGGACTGTCTTTGAGTTACCAAACAGGCAAGCCGCCAAACGTTCTAAGTTCAGAGAATACACTCCAGGCTCAGTTAGGTGGGGAGAAGGAAAACAAACTGAAAGTGGTTGGAAAGGAGGTAAACAACATCGAGATTATATGCCGGGCTGAGTGAAAGCCTGGTGGTTGTCATGAATATTTATCTGCCTATGTAAGATGCCCTCTTTCCTGAGGAACGGAGGAATAGAGTACACAAGGCAGGGGTTCCTCACTTGTTTATCTGAATATCAGAGCAGCTAGGGCCCTGGTAACACAGGCTCAGTGTGTGGAAGGTGGGGCTAGAGAAAGCCACAAAGAGGCAGTGGCCTTCTGACCTCCCCTAGCCCTGAGAGCATGAAGATCATTATAGAAGTTTCCTTCTGGTTCTGAATTACTGTTGCTCCGTTTAGGTGAATGGTGCGACAGCAGTGGCTGTTTTCTAAGAGAGCCTGCAGTTACTTAGATGATGTGCCTCTCTTGGAACAAGCAGAGCATCTTGGCTGCTGTGCTCACTGCCCTGCTTGGTTGCGGCTCACGGTGGAAATGCTCCGATGGGAGCTAGAGACAGTTGGACTTCTGTTATTTTCTATGACTGAGTTGTCTGTGTCATCTACTTCTAATTAAAAAGGTAAAAGAAACCTTTTTTTCCCCCCTTCTGTCCCTACCCAAGGTCTCCACTGCTGGCCTTTTACAAGCAGTAAAGTCAAATCTAAAAATAACAGGAGGGGGCAGGCTTAAACTGAAGACAAGGAAAGCCCAGGGAGCACGAGATGGAGCTGGAATCAACGGCCCTGCAACTCACACACTGGGTCATCCTTAGAACCCTGTGTTGTGGTTTGTGTCTGGACATCCCCTCCAAAGCCTCTTGCAGTCATGGGGTGGCTTCTGGAGTTTGTGATGAATTAGTCTGTGTGTGTGTGTGTGTGTGTGTGTGTGTGTGTGTGCATAGGTGCTGTGTTGCCCTTGGGGACAAATTTGCATTACAATGCAAGGAGAGGAGAGAGGCTAGCTGCTTCCAGAGCTCCTGCCACTCCCTTTGCCCTTCCTTCTCTGTTCTTTGCCCCTGCCATGAAAGGTTGCCCTCTCATGTGCTGCTCTGCCTCCCAGCCAGCTGAGTGTGGACTGAGACCTCCAGTAACAGTGAACTAAATAAACCTTTCCTTCCCTAGTTTTGGGTTTTTATTCCAGCAATAATGGACGAGTAACTGAGACACCCTGAAACTGAGTTTCAGGTGCTAGCTTCTGGCTCCTACTGGCAAGTGGCTTAGTTCTTCCATGACTAGGGAGAGGAAAGGTAAAAATACGAGTTGGGGGGGTAAATATTTGTCTGATTTTTGGAAAATGGGTGGTGAATTGAGTTCAGCAGGGGGTAGAAAGGAGCCAGATGGAGGCAGCTAAGGATGGAATGGGTCTGCAGGGAGCTGGTGTCTGGGCTTGAGCTTGCTGGAGCCCTGGGAGGAGGTGCCTGGCAGCAAGTCCCCATGGCACAGCGCTTACCATCAATGGTCTTCCAAGAATGCATGGAGGTATTTGGAGGAGCAGGACTGAGGTGCTGAGGTGGCCTGAAGGTGATGTTGGTGGATGGGGAGGACACTTCTCTGAGGAGTTCCCAGTCTGCATGTGTGTCCTTTCCAGGGGTGGGCAGCAGGCTTGCTGGGTCATGGGCAACGCATTTGGGGGAGCAACTAGGCCCATGTGGGTCCTACACAATCACAGCTGAAGTCTTTCAATTCAACAGCGAACTGCAGGAACAAACAACCCCAAAGCTTAGCAGATAACACAGTACCTTCCTTTTCAGTTCCTGTGAGACATCCTGCTGTAGGTGGCAGGGAGCTGCTTCATATTCAGAAACCCAGCACCTCAGGGTGCCATCTTGTCATGAAGCCACCTGGGATGTTGTCCACATCACCCTGGATGCTCTCATGTGGGAGTCTCTGTGCTTATCCTGGAAATAATGGCTTTGCACAGACCGCCATCTTGGCCCACTATGAGAAGCTGAGATAAGAAAGAAGTCTTAGAGAGGTTGTATGTGCCAAGAGGTACTGGTCCCTGGCAGTGCCAGGTGGTGTCCTCTGACAGTGCAGAACTGGAGTGGTGGTGAGCCAACAGCACCTGTCCTTACATACACAGTTCAGT
>PVJA010044875.1:0-15944 GCA_004027025.1 Myocastor coypus | reverse complement strand
CCTCCCAGGCCTTCTTCTGAAATCGAGGTGGAAGCCTTCTTAAACTAACAGCTCTTGCATTCTGAATGCACCTAAAACCAATGCCACGTGGATGATGCCAGGGTCTGCTGCCAGCTGGAGCAGTAGCCAGGCTACCTTCTCTCTTGCTTGTAGGGGTGGAGTGTCTGGATTGATGAACACTCTGACCTTGATTCCTAGCAACAAATTCTCCATGCCGGCGCCATTTTGGAACCTGGTTTGGCCGCTGCCGCCATTCTGGTACTTGGGTCTCTGTGGCCTTCTTCTCAAGGCAAAGCCTCTCTCCTTTGCAATTCTGCGGCTGCAAAGGGTGAAGAGCTGCCACCTCTTGTGATGACCTCAGGCCATCTTTTTGATTCTCTGGTTCCTTCCAGCAATGGAGATCCTCTCAGCTCCATCTTTGCAGTCCACAGCTTTCCTGATGTTTCCTTTCTGGCCAAACTCACATTTTAAATCATCCTGTTTGGCTCTTTTCTCTTGATTTTCAACATAAATCTGGCTAAAAGCTGCCAATAACAACCACGCCACCGCCCCAATAGTTTGCTGCTTTGAAATATCTCTTGAAAGATTAATCAGTCTGCCATGCTTAATCTCAGTCTTAGGCAAAGTCTCTGGGCACGAGCAAAATTCAGACAGACTTTCAGCCAATCCATAGCACAAATCATCTGGAGTCCAGTGACCAATGCTGTCCTTTTTTCCAGCAGAAACCTCCTCAGCCTGATCTTTATAGGCAGGCCTTCTGTCAGTCTTCTGGTCTACGCTCTGACCAAAATCGCCCAAGCTGAATAGCCGAAGCCATTCTACAGCTTTGTTTTCAGCCGACATCTCTGAACCTTTTCTGTCTCTTCCCATAAGCCATTTCCAAAAGCTTATAATCCACATTGTCAGGTATAGTCACAGCAACGACCCCACTTCTCTGGTACCAAGTTCTGTATTAGTTACTTTTTGCTTGTTGCTGGGACAAATACCCAACACTCAAAATGAAGGAGGGAAAGGTTTATTTAGCTCACAGTTCGTGGAGGTTTCAGTCCATATTCGGCTGGCCCAAGGCTGAGTAGAGCAGGGCGGAGAGCATCCAGTTCATGGCGGCAGAACAGCAACAAAATGGCGGCAGAGGTAGCCAACCAAACACGGCAGCAAAGCAACAGCAACAGCCCGAGTCTGCCTCTCTGCCTCTCTTTGTATTACATTCAGGCTCTCCGCCTTAGCCTCCGCCTTAGGCTACACCCATAATCCCAGAAGTACTTCCACACATAATCCCATCAGTACTAAAACCTATAATCCCAGGGATCATGGATCAAGTCTCAAACTCTAGAAGTCCCCGCCCAATGACTCCATGAGGCTTTGGGGGGACAACCAGACATAAACCATAACAATCATAGAATATTTTCAAATATTAGTTAATTTGTTACACATTTCATAAGAAGACCTTTATTGAAAAATTGCCAAGTTCATAGTGATAGTTAAAATCTTTATAAGAATAAAAACATTTTCTTATATTTGAAAGCCCAAATTTTATAATTGACAACAGATACTGAATGGTTGATTCTTCTCTTAAAGTGACAGTCTTGTTTTATTCCTTTTCAAGAAATGATTGCAAATAACTCAAGTTAGAATAACCTGATAATTTGACATGCAGAAAGTAGCATTAAATACACTTCCCAATCTGTCAGCCTGTTATGGTTTGTGCATATGTGTCCCCCCAAAGACTCATGCAGTCATGGGGCTACTTCTGGAATGTGTAATTGATTATTGTGGAAATGGATGCTGCCTCTTCTCTGGGGCAGGTGATTTGCATTTCAATGTAAGGGTGGAAGAGAAGTTAGCTGCTTGAGCTGCTGCTAGCTCTCTCTCCTTGCTCTCCTGCTCTTAGCTGCCACCATGAAACTTTGCCCTCTGCCATGTGCCTCTCTGCCTTGGAGAGCTGAATATGAACTGAAATCTCCAGCAACTGTGAGCTTAATAAACCTTTTCTTGCCTCATTTTGAGTGTTGGGTGTTTCTTCCAGCAACGAGAGAAGAGTAACTAAGACATGCCCAAAATAAGAGTGCAAATTAAGGAATTGACTTTAGTCTTCACCAAAGTTTTAGCAAGAGTTTTAAGCTACCTTGCATTTAAAAACTATCAGTGTGTGATGCTAAATCCTATAGTGGCTGCTAGTAAAGCTTGATGTAGCTGCCTTCGGTCTTTCTCAGATATCACCACAGTTTTTACACTGTCTGTGCAAATATAAAAAGTAAAAAAGTGAGATCATGTTAGAATTATCAGGAAATCAGTTATGCTGTGTGGACATCCTTCAAGGGTCCTGGAGCTACCAAGGGCAGAAAACTATACTTAGCGTTGCTGTGTTAGAGACTTTTCCAAACTAATTGATATTATCTCCTTTTGTCCATAGGATTTAGGCCAAAACCAAGAGAGGAGGCACTGAAACAGAAATACTTTAGTGCTATTCAAACACTATGATGTTCAACATCATGCTAGGCTGTTCTCCATGTGATTTGCCCAACAGGGCACTCACGTGACACACTGGAGTGAAAGCTACTCCTCTTTTATGCAGGTGAACTGAGCTATAGTACAGAATCAAATGTATAAATAGAATGATTTTGGGTCAGAGTGATAGGTTCTGGCCCTAGTGTGAATTGCTGAATCATTATGGTGGCCATCTAATACGGCTGAAGCCCTTAAAACAACAGCTTATCTTCCCAAAGACCACCTCCCCCTTCTTCTCCAACTCAGCCCAGGGTGCAATTTCCTTCCACCTGTCCCACCACCTCAGAGAAGGCCCCAATCAGCACCTCAGGTACATCTAAACATCTTCCTCAAACCCCACCCCTGGTAAAAGGTCATAAAAGCCTCAGTCTCCCTTCATTCCAATTCAGAGAATTCCTTATCTTCCCAGAATTCTCTCCGTGTCCTCCAAGAAAATAAAGCCCCCTCCCTCTTTTCCTTCTGCCTGTTTCTCTGCTGCGACACTGCAGAAAACCTATCAAAAGTTATTAAATTAACTTTAAATAACTTTGACATGCAATTGAATACATTTGCTCTATGCCATTGTGGTCCTTCCCTGAACTCTCAGTCCTTTCTCACTAAGAAACTGACTGAAAATAGAGCCTGTGGTAGCAGCTCTTTGGTCCTGATCTATTTCTTATCTCTTTTCCTTACAATAATTAGGCTTTGCCTACCCACCTCTCTCTATGGGCCATGCCAACTTCTTCCCCTGAAGTCATTCCAACTTGAGTTACAGGTAATTGTAAACCCATCTCTAACATTTAGAATTACAGGCAGTGGTAAATAAAATATACAATTCATCAAAATTTAATATTTAAAAGTTATATACTTTATCAGCTTCATTTTACAGCTGTAGCCATTTCTTCTTGGCTACTCTATTGGCTCCGCAAGCATTAAGAATCTGGGAGAAATTCATGGTACATTTTTGCTTGAAAAAAAATGATTCACAGATGCTCCTGGTATTTGACAACTTCTCTAGATCATTAACCCTTGTTTCAAATGATATAGATAGATAGATAGATAGATAGATAGATAGATAGATAGGTAGATGAGAAAGAGGGCATCTGTGGAGGAATTATTTGTTAGGCTCATGGGATAGCAAATTCAAAGTTCATAGCACAGACCTGTATGCTGGAACTAAAGTTAGGCATGGGTAGATGTCATCTTGAGGCACAATTTTTTCTTCTTTGGGAAGTTTGATTTCACTGAGGCCTTAACTGTTTAAATGAAGTGCACACACATCACCCATGATAGTCTCTTCTGTGTAAAGTCAGCTGATGAAAGATGTCAATGTGTCGCACACTCTGAGGGCTGGGGCCCCAAGGTTGAAGGGCACACACGTGCAAGTCATCAGCAACAGTAGCAGAGAGCAAGAACACGAGAGCTCCCTGCATCTTCACAGTACAATTCTTATATAGGTTGTTACCCCATGTTCACATTCTTATATAGTGGGGTAGTCAATGCATGCCTATTTGCCTGTGCTAGGTCATAGCTACATAACGGTATCCCTCTGTACACTTGTGTGAGACAAGTGGGCTCACATCCTTGGTGTCTTTAGATGTCTCTGAGGTTTGAAGCAGTCTCAGTGGTTCCCCAACTAATGACATTTCCAAAATGCCTTCATAGAAACAAATAGCTAAGTTTATATGAAATCAGTGAGTACTATAGTGCAGCTAGGTTGACAAGTAAGGTTTTCCATGTCGGGGAGCTTTTCCTTTTTCGTTTCATTTTGTATTTCTCATTTTTCCTTAGCAAGTATAGAATGCAAACAAATTCATGACAGTAAATACTTATGCCTGGTGAAAATGAAATGTATCAAAAGGCAAATGGGTTACCTCCCATGCTGATTCAAGACAACTCCTATTTCCATCATTCTATTTTATAAGTGCTTGACAGTGCCCAAGATTTCTCCCCTAGTGTCTTTTCTTATACAACCATAGGGAAATTCGAAGGAAAGTTTCCTGCATGTAAGACAGAAGAGACTCCTGAGAACCTCTCACTCTCTCATGGTAACTTCTTTCTTTGATTTAAGTGCATATTTCTAATTGAAAGATATCACTTTAAAGAGGAGATATACAGTACAATTCCAGTGCCCTTCTTACCCAGCAAAGCTCAAATTTAACATTTCCTCCTTGTTTCCTTCATTCTGCTCAGGATTTTCTGTTTCAAATCACAGAACAATTCCTAACAGAAGCATGTAAGATTTATTAGCATCTTAGAAACCTTGTCAGGATGTCAAGGAAAACCAGAGAATAAAATGTAAAAGACTAAGGGGCTAGGAGCACAGCACTTAGGAATGACATCTGCATACCTATGGAGAGAAGCACCAGGGAAGCATCCCTCTTCCCCTTGATGAACCCAGATCAGGCCTGGGTCTGGGTTCCAGGCAAGCTAACAGCAGGAGGACCAGGACCCATCTGCCACTGCACTTGCTGAACATCAAATTGTCAGCAGGCACATCCTGCTGTTGCTCCCATTGGTACCCTGATCTTGTCAGGGAAGGAATCTAGGCTGCATGCTTGCAGCGAGAGAGTCTAGCACTCCTTTCCCCCACACAGGGAAAAAAAAATATACATAGTTTGGACTCAAAGTGATCCTCTTGTCTCTGTCTCCCCAGAGCAAGGATTACAAGTATGTGGGGTGACATGGCACACCCCAGGGATTGAACCTGGGTCCTTGCAATTGCCAGGCTATTGCTTAGACTGCCAAGCTATCTCCCCAGCCTTGGTACATTTTTATAAAATCATATTTTATAGAGAAGTATCCAAAATGTTGAAACTGTAAGACAAGAGAGTATTTTTAAAAGATGCTTAGCAGGTGCGAGTATATACTGTAGCAGGAAAAGCCATGAAGAAGTCTCAGGGCAGTGTTTTCTTTACTATTTCAAGCTGTCTTTCCTTACATTTGAAGTGGCTTCAATCCAGGATGCTTTCTATTACACTTCCGTATGTCAAAAATTTCCCAGATGGAGCAAATCTCTATGGTTATATAAAGTTCCTTCCTTTTCCAAAGGACTCACCTGTGTTCAGTACAGAGTTCTATATTATGGTGCTGAACACGGCCTGCGGTTTTCTCATTTGTCATATCAGCAAGAATGCAATAAAGAAATGGATAAGTGGTTAGAATTAAGGCTCCTACATTAGATGCTCAATCTTAATGCTTTAATAAATGCTTTATACCAGCTCTATATACTAAATACAGCACTCAGTCCTGCTGCCCACACCTAGAATAGGAAAAGCATCAACTCTTCCAGCAGGCTTCATGAGAAATCTACATTTTTCTGGAACCCTGGAAGGCTGAGATTTCTCAAGGTCTGACTTCTTTCTACCACTCACTTGGTTGGAAAACACCTTCACCTAGTAATCCAGGGTACAAGGCTTCTGAATATTGCTGCAGTGAGAAGATTCTGTCAGGAGGAGCTTGGATGTTCCATGTCTAGCATGACTAGCCTCACAGATAACAAAACTGCCTGAGCCATGACTTTAACCATTACAATCTGATGCTTAGATGCAAGGTTTTCCACAAACCTGTCTTTAAAGGGAGTGTTTGCATTTATTTCCCATAAAAATGTCCACTGGTGGAAGCAATGTTTCCAAAATATTAAGCATTTTTTTTTTTTTTTTGGAAAGCCCCACACCTCAGTGGTGGAGGCAAACTTGCTGCTCCTGAAAAAGATAAATGACTACATTTTCTGTGGAACAGTCTTTGGCCAAAGCAGGGAGGATTAAGTTGGCCCACCAGAGTTAGAGAGTTCTATTGCATTTGTCTACCTGTTTTGGCAGAGGAAAATAACACATTGCTACACAACCTACAATGTTTTGTGCCCTACGCACTTCTGTGCACAAAGAACCTATTATCTATTATAAATACTCCCTTGATGCCCTCTGCCAACTCATTCTCAGCTCAAACGTGGAAATGATACTGAAGCCTTAATTGCTTTTCATAGGTCACCATTTCTGTCATCTGGTGCTCTTTGAGAAGCAAAACACCACATCGCATGTAACATAATCAGCTGTCAGAGTGCTTGGCTACCCGTTGTAAGACAACGCTGCCTGTCAAATGAAGAGAACGTATTACAGCCAAAGGATATGTGTGCTGAATTCAAGCAGCTGCTAGAGAGGCTGGGATGAAAGAGAAAACAGTGAGGGTAGAGGATCAGGGCAACCAGGAGAGAGATATTTGTTTTAATTAGCAATTTCCTTTCCTGGCTATGCCCAGACATCAAGCTAAAGAAACTCAAAGCTAAATGTCAAAGTAGCAAGAAAAGAAGTGCTGCAGTTTAGTTTGGAGCCTGAACAAAAAATGAAGATTAATGGGCTGAAATGAGGTCTTGGTGATGGTGGATATCTGAGAATAACCAGGAGCTGACAGGGAGAACCGGGAAGAGGCTGTCCTTGTGTGCCCCCAAAGCTGGGCAGATGCACAGCTTGAAAGGACCTCCGTGAGTCTCTGTTTACTGGAGTTCAGGATAAATTAATGCAAGAGTCATCCCAGATCTGGCTCTCTAAGAGGGTATGGATAGCTTTCTCTTCAGTCTGTACATATAATGGCTCATGCTAAGGCTATCCACAAAGCAAGGAAAAAGGATCACGGCAGATAAAGGAAAGAACAGTGTTTCTCAAGGTGCCGCCTCAGGAAAGGCAAAACCGTAACAAACTCCAGCTAAGAAGGTTTAGAGGAAGCTTTGGTCGGTGCTCTTGTGTTGTAGAGACATAGACACCTTTGCAACTTAGGAATCGTCAGGACTTCCTGGCCACCCTCTAACTTAGTTTCTTCTGCCCAAGTGCCACTGGATCCACATTCGTGCTCACTCCCTGGTGGATGCTGGTCCCTTTATGAATGTCCTACTCTTTCCTTGGCTAATGGGGTTCACCTTCCCAATGTCTGCCTCCTGGAGTGTCTCACATTGTCTTCTACAGACAGCTACCACAGTAGCAACTGCTTAGCAATCAACTCTGATCTACGTCGTGCCAAATTCTTGAAGGCCATGGTACAACTCACATATCATCAAATTCTCTGGGAAAATCCAAAATAAAAACGACAGTCTCAGGAAATTCTATCCTATACGAAATTTGAAAGGATGAGACAAGGCCAGGGAGCACTGAAGGAATCACGGAAAGTTTAATAAATAGATGGTCATAGCAGTTAAATAAGTTAGATTTCACTCCTAGCCTGAACATCTAAGACTTGTGGAAAAATTCTTTAAATTCTCAGACTCTGAGTTTTTTTCTTCTCCAAAATAGAGATGTTCTCTGATTCACAGAATTTATAGGAGAAAACAAACACAAAGCATCTCCATATAGCTTTAGTACCTAATAAATGTTAGTTTAAAAAATGAAAGTTAATCAAGTGCAGCTTATTGGAAGAAAATAAACAGATCTGGAATACTTTGTGTTAGCAATAAAACAACCACCACACTGTCTTATTATTGTTATTTTTATTATTACTACTTGCCTTATTATTATATTTTTACATTCTATAAAGTCTTTATAAATCCTGCCTTGAAGGTTTTGCTTTTATATTTTACCCATTTTCAAGCTACAAAGTGCTCTTTAAGTCTAGTACAAACCAGTCACTGAGGCCCATAACTAAAGGCCCTCCTAATTCACGTATGTGATTTGTTACTATTTCAGTCAACAAGTATTGACTGAGTAGCTATTGTGTGACAGGTGCTCTGAGAGGCAGTGAGAACCCAGTTTCCAGAATGGTTCTTTCCTTCCAGTAATTTATAGTTCAGCCAGTAAGAGAAACACACAACCTCCTACTGGAAGAGAAAACAAGAAAAGTGCTATTTTAAGCTTTGAGATTCCAGTCACCTTATCAAATACCTCACCCCATGTCTCTAGCTATAAATGTTTCAGGGAGAAGGAAGGGAAGAAGGAAAGGAGAGAGGGAGAAAGCGTGGTGTCAGGAAATGAAATAAATGCAGTGTGCTGAACCTCTTCCCCATACCTCATTGACATTTGGCCACAAGCCAAGCAGACCCAGCCTGCCCCTTGGGCTGCCACAGGATTAGTACAGTATCTACAGGAGGCAGGGAGTTTATTGACCAGCCAGCCCTGTTAATGACAACCTTCCTGGAAACTTTGGCAGAACCTTTGCCCACCGACTCTGGAGCAGTCAGGCTCTATCAGCTTTCTTATATAACAACCTATGGAAATGAGCCAACCATGGCAACGTGACTCCATTTACTCTGCTCAGAGCTACAGATGGGCCCGGAAGTACTGTGAGCTAATGGAAAACTAACACACGCTAGCCCAGGTCAACAGCCATTTCCGCTGTTACAGCGGCCCTCGAGCCCCGGTGCACTGTGTGGACCTTTGTGTAGAATACTGTCTCCTCAAGGATGGATCTCATTTCCTTTGAATATGAACATAGATACCAGGGACTGGGAGCACAAGGGAGCATACTGTGGATATTAATTTGATTTCTTTTAGGTCTCCACACTTGCCTGGAGCCCTGTGATTTGATTTACATCCTGACTGAACAGGCGAATCTCTACCATAGCTTTCTCACAGCTCTTCCACGAGGAAGGCAGGGATTTTGTGCTTACTCTTGCTCCTTCCTCTGCAGATGTGGTACTGACATACTCTCACAGTTCCACCACATTACTCTTCTAGGTACGCCTTGCAGCCAGTGCAGTCGGGCTGGGCACTTAGAATCCAAACCTCATCCCACCTCCCCTCGCAAAATGGAGTAGTGGGTGGGAACATACCAACAGCATTCTCCCCCCACGGCTATCCTTTCCTACAAGTTCCTTTCCCTTTGAATATCAATGTTTTGTGTAGGTAGGAAGGATGCAGTTGAGGGGTTGGAATTAAAAGTCCAGTCTGGCTCTGAAAGAATGTTGGGCATCTGTACACCTTCCCTTTAGCTTAAAAGGGTTCATATGGTCTCTTATCCTCAGTTTGAGGCTGTTAGTTGAAATTGCAGGCAAATTGGGGCAATTGTATTTACTATGCTACTAGACGTGCTTGCTTACTTTCTGTCTTTATCACTCCCATAAATGTGTACTAAGCAGTCCATCTTAGTCACTATTTTATTCCTAGAATCTCTAATACAAGAGCCTGCTCCTGGTTCTACTACTATATAACGCAGTGTGATGTCAGGAAAGTTAACAAGTTCTTTATTGTCACTAGGCTTGCATTCTCTCACTCAATGTTTGTTAAATTATTTGTATACAAGAAATTATGAAAGACATTCAGCACTTCCTGTAATCAGTTTCATACCAAATGGAAAATGGTAATAATCTGTAACTATTGAGATCTTTGTTTAGGTTGAACTACATAAAATTGGCATTTGAAAGGATCAGGAGAAATTTCATATGATTTAAAAGAATACATTATATAAATTTTTATTCAGCACATACTATGTATAAATAAGCCAGCATTTTTGCACATTGTGAACAAAAAGAGAAAATTTTATTTTCATGTACTTCACATTGTAAGTGGAGAAGCCAGAATAAATTAATTAAAAATGGGTCAGGCAGTGAAGAGAGCTTAGAAGAAAAATAACACAGGATAAAGGGACACTTAAAAGAACAGAAAGAAAACAGGCCCTTCCTTGCCCTGAAGACTGCTGGGAAGACCTGGTAAGCTAGCCTGTACCCCCCACCAGCTGTCCCACTAGAGTTATATTGAGTCCAGTAGCCCCTCCTCACTCTGAAGATAGCCAGGGAGACCTGACTACCACAGGGCCCTGCAGGAGCCTTGGAGAGCCCTGCCCTTCATGGACCTACCATCGAGAGAGCCTTGCAGAACTTGAGCTTGTACTCAACATCGTCATCATCATTGGATCCTTCTTGAACTGTGGCTCCCCACCCCCAAGCCTCAATGAGATAGAAACCTTATGCAGCCCACACAGCAGGAACATTGGTGAGCCTACTCTGCCCTCCCACTCTCCTGAGAACCAGCACCCTGCCCACTTACTATTGTGGCAGATTTACAGAGACCACTGCGGGCTTTAAAAAGTGACAAAAAGAAGGGACAAAAGGTAAACTTGGACCTTAGCTCTCCCAAAACAAGTCAAGGAGACGAGGTCATGGAGGAACTTGGAAATAACACATCTGAAATTTCTAAGCTGATAGGAGCTGAAGTAAAGAACCAACTCCATCAGGCACTCAAGGAAATGAGACCACAGATAATCTGTCAGGTAAAAAAGGAAATGAAAACAATCATGAAGGAATTGCTTGATACATCTAAGGAAGACATAGATTAAAAAAAATTGAAGGGAATAGGAATATAATGGAAACCCTGAGTGAATAATACAGGAAAGAATTAGAATGCATGAAACAGATTCAAACTGATATCTAGGACAGTAATAATTCCATTGAAAGCTGGCAAAACTGCTTAAACAAAACAGAAGATAGAATATCAGATCTTGAAGATAGTATTGCAACTAGTGAACATGAAAGGAAACATCCTTTAAAAATAACAAGAAACCAGGAAATAACATTACAGCTTCAAGATGATGCAAACAAAAGTGATATAAGACTATTAGGTATCAACAAAACAATTAGAGTTAACACAAAGAACATAAAAAGAGCGTTTGTAGAACTATTAGCAGAAAATTTCACAACTATAGAAAAAGAATCTCATATACAGTTAACTGAAACATATAGAACTCTAGCTAGCTATAATCAAAATAAATCTTCACCCAGGCACAAAATAATCAAGATCCCAGAAACTGATCAAAAGAACAAAATATTAAAAGCTGTTAAATAAAAAAGATCACATATGATGGACAGCCCTTCAGAATCACAGCAGATTTCGTAACACAGACCAACAAATCAAGAACAGTGTGGAGTGAGATATTTAAGTCCTGAAAGAATACAGTCTTTAACCCAGATTGATGTATCCCGCAAAACTATCTATCAAATTTAATGGAGAGATTAGATACTTTCATGATAAAGAACAGCTGAAGAAATTCATGACAGCCAAATCAACCCTACAAGGAGTACTGACAGGTACTTTAGAAAGAGACAAAAATGACCACAACTTCCAAACCAACAGAAGTGAACTATTAAGCAGAGCAAATAATTGAACAAAAAGGAAAAGCATGGACCCTACAGTAGGAAAACAACATGACAAAGATAAATCAACACATATCAGTTATAACTGCCAACATAAAAGATCCCAATTCACTAATCAAAAGAAGACTGACAGAGTGGCAAGAAACATAATCCAACAATATTCTGCATACAAGAAACGCATTTTAACTCAAAAATAAATTAACAGACTGAACATCAAAGAATAGAAAACAATGCTTCATGTGACAGGAACTCAGAAAAAAGCAGGGGTAGCTACTCTGGTTGCTGACAATGTCAACTTCAAAACAAATGTGATTATACAAGACAAAGAAGGTTACTATATATTTCTTAGGGGAAAACTGCAGGAGATAACAATTACAAATATATATGCACCAAATGTAGGAGCACCCAACTATATGATACATTTTTACAGACATGAAAAATCTAATGAGCAATAACACAATTATATTTAACACCCCATTGCCATAGATAGATTAACCATTCAAAAAATAAAGAAATAACAGAGCTATACCAAACTTGTGAAGAAATGGACATAATAGAATTTTACAGAGTTATCCAACAGTGTCAGAACACACATTTTTCTGAGCTGTACATGGGACGTTCTCCAAAATAGAACATGTGTTATCACCGAGAACATGCTTAATTAAATGTGAAAGGATCAAAATTATCATATTCATGTTATCTGACCATAGTGAAACTGGAAATGATTAACAAAAGAAACAGCAAAAACACTATAAATACATAGAAACTAAATAATAACCCCTGAAAAATCAATGGGTCATGGATGATATTAAAGAAGAAATTAAACTATATTTACAATCGAATGAAAATGCAGACTCAATTTATCTGAACCTGTGGGATGCAGTGAAAGCTGACTTAGGAGGGAAATTTATACCGATAAAGTCTCACATCGGGAAAACAGAATGAACCCAAATAAACAATCTTATGCTGTACCTTAAACTCCTAGAAAAAGAAGAGCAAGTAAGGTCCAAAGTCCAAAGAAGGCAGGAAATTTTAAGATCAGAGCGGGAACAAATGCAATGAAAACGAAGAAAATAATATAAAGAATTAATGAGTCAAAGAGATGGTTCATTGAAAGAATAAATAAAACTGATAAACTGCAAGCCAACCTCATTAAAAAGGCAAAGAAAAACTTAAATTGATGCAATAAGGAATGAAAAGGGTAAAACTGCTACAGACCCTATAGAAATTCAGAAGAGTGGATGCTGGAGAGATAGCTGTGTGGCACAAGTGCCTGCCTGGCAAGTGCAAGGCTGAAGAAGAAAAGAAAGAAAGAAAGAAAGAAAGAAAGAAAGAAAGAAAGAAAGAAAGAAAGAAAGAGAAGAAGAAGAAGAAGAAGAAGAAGAAGAAGAAGAAGAAGAAGAAGAAGAAGAAGAAGAAGAGGAGGAACAGGAAGAGGAACAGGAAGAAGAGGAAGAGGAAGACGAAAAAGAAAGAAAGAAAGAAAGAAAGAAAGAAAGAAAGAAAGAAAGAAAGAAAGAAAGAAAGAACTTTCAAAGATTATCAGTACTTATTTCCAAAATCTTTAGTCTCATGGGATCAAAAATACAGAGGCAATAGACAGATTCCTAGATACATAGGAACTACCAAAGCTGAATCAAAAAGATAAAAATTCTGAATAACCCAATATCAGTCAATGAAATTGAAAATGTGAACAAAGACCTACCAACAAAGGAAAGCACAGATCCTGATAGATTCATAGCTGAATTCTACAAGAAATTTAGGGAGGACGTAATGCCAACTCTTCTCAAACCTTTCAATGAAACTGAAAGGGAAGGAATTTTCCCAGACTCATTCAAGGAGGCAAGTTTTACTCTGATGCCAAAACTAGAGAAGAAGTAAACCAAAAAAGGAAATGCAGGCCAATCTCCCTAACAAACATAGATGCAAATATCCTCAATAAAATACCATAAAACATAATGCAGCAAATCTTCAAGAAGATTATACATCACAACCAAGAGAGACTCATCCCTGGAATGCAGGGATGTTTTAATATACGCAAAACAATGAATATAATACACAGCATCAAAGGAGCCAAAGACAAAAATCACATGATCATCTCAATAGATGCAGAAAAAGCTTTCGACAAAGTCCAACATACATTCACGATAACAACACTACAGAGAATCAGAATAGATTTGTCTTTACCTCAACCTGATAAAAGCCATCTATGACAAACCAACAGCCAACATCATACTAAATGGACAAAAATTGAAAGCTTTCATCTTAAAATCAGGAGCAGGACAAAGATTCCCACTGTCACCACTTCTGTTCAATATAGTTCTGGAAACACTAGACAGAGCAATTAGACAAGAGAAAGAAATAAAAGGAATAAAGATTTGAAAGGAAGAAGTGAAATTATCATTATTTGTAGATAACATGATATGGTACATAGGATACCCTAAAAACTCCACTATGAGACTGCAGATCTAGTAACGAAGTCAACACTCAAAAATCAATAGCATTTCTATACACAAACAACAAGTGCAACAAAAGAAGAACTATGGAAATCATGCCTTTGATGATAACACCACAAAAATGAAATGCTTAGGAATCAATCTCACAAAAGCACTACAAGATTTATACAGCAAAAATTACAGTACTCTGAAAAAAAAAAAAAAAAAAAAAAAAAAAAAAAAAAAAAAAAAAAAAAAGATCAAAGAGAATTTCAGAAAATGGAGATTTCCTCGCTCCTGGATTGGAAGAATCAACATGGCAAAAATGGCCATACTCCTAAAATTGTTATACATGTTCTATGCAATCCCAATTAAAATACTGTTAGTACATCTCACAGATCTAGAAAAAAATTCCTAAAATTCATCTGTAACCAGAAGAGACCTAGGACAGCAAAAGCAATCCTGGGTGACAACAGAAAAGCAGGAGGTGTCGTAATCCTCAAATGGAAATTATACTACAAACCTACTGTGAAAAAATCAGCAAGGTACTGACAAAAAAAAGAAACCAGACCTGAGGATCAATGGAGGAGATTAGAAGATGTAGACACAACTAAAAACACACTCAGCCACCTTGTCTTTGACAAAGGGGCCAAAAATGTTCATTGGAAAGATCGTCTCTTTAACAAATAATGCTGGAAATGCTGGCTTTCTATAACCTGAAGGCATAAAATAAGCCCATGTGTATCACCATGCACAAGACTATATTCAAAATGGATTAAAGATTTAAATATTAAAACCAAAACATTATGTCTGCTGGAAGAGAAAGGAAGTAGAAACCTTAAGGACATAGGGATAGCTAAAAAGTTCATGAACAAAAATCAAACTGCATGGGAAATACTTCAAAGAATCAACAGTTGGGATCTCATCTTTTTGAGAAGTTTCTGCATGTCAAAAGAAACCTCCAACAGAGTAAAAAGAAAACCCACAAATTGGGTAAAAAGTTATATCAGCTTATCTTTCAGACAAAGTATGTCTATCTAGAACATATAAAGAATTTTTAAAAATCAGGCCTCCAAAATGGAAATACCTAATCCAACAATGGGCATCTGAGAGGAATACATACTTAAGAAATGAAGAGATACAAATGACAAATAAATAGATGAAAAAAGGTTCAACATCATTGGTTATTCAAGAGATGCAAGTTAAAACAATGTTGAGATATCATTTTACACCAGAAAGAGTGGCTATCTATCATCAGGCAGTCAACCAATAACACGTGCTGGAGAGGCTGTGAGGGAAGAAGGAATCCATTACTGTTGGTGGGAGTGCAGGCTCATACAACCACTGTGGAGATTCCTCACAAAGCTAGGGTTGGAGGTCCCATTCAAGCCAGCTATTCCCCTCCTAGGTATTTTTTACAAAAGAATTGAAATAATCATACCACAGAGACATATGTGTACCCATGTTTATAGCACCACAATTTCTCAATCTTGGAAACAACCGAAACGTCCTTCAAATGAGGAATGAATAAACAAGATACGGTATTTTTACACAGTGGAATACAATTCAGTTACTAAAAAAAGATAAACTTGAAGCTTTTGTAGATAAATGGGTGCAGCTAGAGACTACATTGTTAAGTAAAATAAATAAGAGCTACATGTGTAAACATAGTATTATGTCACTAAGGCGAGAACCTGAAAGAGTAATCTAAAAGGTACAATGCTGTGAAATGGAAAGAATTTGTCCAGTGGGAAGGAAAATCTAGGATGAGGAAAAGGACAAATGAAAGAAGGGAAAAATATATATTTAGAGAGATAGGCAGAATAGTTTGGATAACTGGACTGTTGGTTTCTGCTGATCATTTGGAAGGAATCCTTAATGTTATTTTTTTTCCTATTTTTTCAATTTCTTACAAATTTGTTAATTTTTTTCTTTAAATAAAACTTGCACAT
>PVJA010044874.1:0-15909 GCA_004027025.1 Myocastor coypus | reverse complement strand
ACATTGTATGGAAAGTTATTAGAATATCAATGATGGTCAGAAAATATCATTTACAAGCTAAGTCGAAGATATTTGATACTCAGAAAGCCAGTGATGATAAGCCCAGTACCTATGTTATAGAGTAATAGTATCACAAAGCTTTTCTGCTGGAAGGTTGAGAATGTAAGTTAACAGACTGACAATTGGAGATAAACATTAACCTTTCTAAATCCACATTACTTTTTTTTTCTTTTCCCCTTTCTTTTCTTTGAAAGTTGATATATTGCATATTGTCCTCACAATCATTCTACAGAGTACAGTGTGTGGGCATGACCCACCTCCTTATTGATGTTGCTTAGAAAAAAAAAAAGGAAAGAATATACTTCTCTTTGGACTAAGAGGAAGCAGATACATACACAGTCAAAGGTTTTGCAATTGCAGTGGGCCACCAGTGAAGGCTCTTTTATTTTTTGACAAAGAACTTTTTTTTTTTTTTTGGCAGGACCAGGGTTTCTTTTATTTTTTAATGAGTTTTGTTTCCACATATGAGAAAAAACATGCATTACTTATTTTTTTTTGTGTGTAGCTTATTTTGCTTAAAATGATGTTGTTTGGTTCCACCCATTTTCCTGAATAACAGGATTTAATTGTTCATGGCTGAAAACTATTTCATTATACAGGTACCATACCTTCTTTATATCAGTTCATCTGTTGATGAGCACTTAGGCAGATTCCATACCTTGGCTGTTATGAATAGTGCCATAAATGATGTGGCTTTGCATATACCTCTTTGGTATACTGACTTCATTTCCTGTAGACACATACGTAGTAGTGGGTAAACTGGACCATGTATTAGTTCTGATTTTACTTTTTGAGAAATCTCAATGCTGTTATCTGTATTGAATAAATTGCATCCTCACCAGCAGTTTGTAAAGGTAGTTTTTATCTTTCTGGCAATTGTTTTCTACTTGGCACCTGCATTTTGACCACTGTTTATCACAGGATGTCAGATGTGGGATTTTGCATTTGTGGTATCTTGTCAGTTCTCAAAAGGTTGTGGATTCTGGATTTCAGATTTTTGGATTTGGGATGCTGAACCTGTACAACAGTACTTGTTGACATGTGTTAATTGTTTACATTGTATGACTTTCATGTTGGCTCCCTTACAAACATCATCTCATTTAATTTCCATAGCTATTTAAGATAAAGTTTCAATTCATTTCAAAAAATAAAACTGAGCAAACATCTTTACAGTTTCATAGCTAAACATTGGAAGAGCTAAAACTTGAACCTTTGTTAATTTTAGTCCAAACCTCATGGTCTTGCTCATATCCATGTTGATTAACAAGTGTGGCAAATGTTTCTAGGACTTTCTCTATCCAGTAGCATCCAGTGCAGTCAGCTCTACTTTGCTGCTACAAGAAAACTACTTGCATGGAAATATTGATTGCTGTATGATTCTGACTATGTAAATATTGTCTTTACAGATTTCTTGAAGTGTCTGCAGAATCTCTGAGCAGCAATCCTTAGTGAACCTGTAGGATCTTCCTCCTAACCCCAGAAGCTGTAATTAAGTCCACAGACCCCACCAAATTTGGAGAACCTGGGAAGAGCACGTAATCATCAAGAGAGCCCTGGGGCTGAGCTCCGGTGTGAACATGGCAGCCAGTGGGGACTCTCTCCTGGCAGAGGGGTGCGGCAACACCTGTGAGGTGAGGAGGAGGAGGTGGCTGGGGTCAGGAATTTATCCAGAACTTCAGAGCCCAAAGAAAGGAAGAACACTATACTCTTATTTTCATTTGCAGTATTTTTTGCAGCATCATTTTCCCTCCACATATTTTTTTTACAATGCTAGGGATAGAGCCTAGGGCCTTCTGCATGTTAGGCAAGTGCTATACCACTGAGATACATCCCCTCTATCTCCATATTTTTATTGGTCATTTATTTACCTTTTGTGAATTTTCATGTTTATTGCTGATTAATTTATCTTAGTTCATGGATTCAAAGATTTTTAATATTAAGGTTAATAACATTTACAATTCCTGTATATTTTTGTGAATGTTTTTGCCACTGTATAAATCACACATAACTTGTAATTTCATTTACAAGTGGAAAAATGTAGCAAATAGTTCTCTAATACTTCATTTGAAAAGTGACCATTTTGTATTTCTTTAGATTCCAATTCCCCAAAGGCAAAAAGTTTCAATCTTTTCATTAAAAATTAGGGCATCTTCTGTTAACTTCTTATGAAAGATTGAGATACAGCTTTTCTGCACACCCTTGACTCACATGCACATTTTCTCTAACTCCTTCCTCCTTAGATAAGGTTTATATATTTCACTACTTTGTTGAGGTCCTCCATCAGTGTTTGTTACTGTGATAATGTATAGTTGAGTCATATAGTATATGCCTTGTGATTACTATTTCTGTACAACATCTTTTTCCTGACGTTAATAACTCTCTAGTTGAGGTGTTTGTTTGTTTTACTATACACATATCAACAGTTCAGTTCTAGAGAGGAAGTGTAACTGAGTGATGGGGTACAAGACCCTGACTTTGATCCCAAGAATAGCAAATAAATAAAGAAAAGAAAAATAATTCAACTCCAGATTCTTCCCAAACATTCAAATCTCCACTACACATATTCAAACACATAGGTAACAATCATATTGATAATTTTTTATTTGTTTATAATTATATAAAGTATGTGTGGCATATTTGATATATATGTGTGTATGTAAAATGTTACATGACTAAATAAAGCTGATTGACATCACCATAGTTATTTATCATTTTCATGATGAGACCTTTGAAATTATGACTTTGATATATATATGGTACATTATTATTGACTGTATCTAACCTGCTGTGCAATTTACAGTGATAGTAATTATAAACAATTTTCAGGGTTTATTGTGTGTCCAATACTATTGTATGCATTCTACATGAAATAAGAATAGTTTTACTTTTATTTTGTTTTCTAAATTAATGTTTATTGCTACTTTTTTGATATACATAATGATCATATAAGAAATTTATTCCTATATGCAATATGTCTTAATTCTTCTCTGCCCATTCTCTTCCTCTCCTTTCAAGCCTTATTTGTTTCCATTGTTTTCCTACCATTCTTTTTTTAGCTCTCTGTTTCCTCCCTTCCCTTCCCCCATCCCTCCCTTGTTTCCCTTCCCATTTGAACATGTTCTTCCTACTTCCTAATAACTAGCTATCCTCCTTTTGTTTCATATTTACTCTTTAGGTTTCTCACACAAGAGAAGCAATGCAATAGTTAAACATGTGTGTCTGATTTATTTCATTTATAATTATGTTCTCAAGGTATATCCACTTACCTAAAAATGTCTCAAATTTATTTGTTTGCTTATTTGAGATAGTTTTTATGTACTTTAGGCTGGCCCTAAACTCACTTTGTGGCCCAGGCTGGCATTGAACTTGTGGTGATCTTCTTGCATCAGATTCCCAAGTAGCTGGGATTACAGGCAGGTGCCATCATATGCACTTTTCTGTTCATCCATTGATAGGTATGTGGACTGTTTCCAGGATTTAGCTATTATAAGTTGTGCTGCTATAAACATAAGTGTACATATGTCACTGTAGTATGATGCTTTTAACTGTTTTAGGACAATACCAGGAAGAGCAATAGCTGAGTCAAATAAAACCTCTACTTTCAGTGTTTTGAGGAATCTTTACACTGACTTCCACAGTTGTTACATCAGTCTGCATGCACACTAGCAGTGGAAAAGGTTTCCTTTTCTCCCACATCCCCTGAAGGACTTGATAGTGGTTGATTTCTTGATGATAGCCATTCTTTTTAGAGTGACATGAAGTCTTAGTATTGTTTTCATTTGCATCTCTCAAATGACCAATAATGTGGAACTTTTAAAAATTATATTTATTTGCTGTTTGTATTTTCTCATCTGAGAAGTATCTATTAATTTGAAATGCCCATTTTTGGGTTGGGTGTTTACATTGGTGGGAGGCGTTTTGAGTACTTTATATATTCTAGACATTAGTCCTTTACCCAAGGAGTATCTGATAAAATATTTTTTTACCATTCCATTAGTTGCCTCTTCACTCTGCTGGTGTTTTCTTTCATGCAAAAGTTATGTATTTATTTATTGTAGAAGCTTTTTAATTTGATGTGATCCCAGTTCTTGATTCTTTGTAATATTTCCTTTGACAATTGGATTTGTTCATGAAGGTTTTGCTTGCATTTATGTCTTTAAGAACTTTAGAGTTATGTTTTGCAAACTTTAGAGTTCCTGTTTTAACATTTAGACCTTTGATCCATTTTGATTTTGATTTACTGCATTGTGAAAGATATGGGACTAGGTTTAATCTTTAGAATGTGGAAAGCCAGGTTACCCAGCACTAGTTTACTCAGTAAAAGTATTTGGCCCCTTTGTTGTACTTGGGGTTGTTTCTGCATCTTCTATTCTATGCCATTGGTCCATGGGCCTGCCCCCCCACTACCATACTGTTTTCATCACTGTAGCTTTGTTGTATAATTTTAAATCAGGGATTATGGTGCCCTTGCCTTGCCTTCATTCCCCGGATTCTCTTTCGCTATCTAGATCTCTTGGCTTCATATGAATTTTATTTTTATGTAAATTTTAGGTATTTTGATACAAATTATAAACCATGCTATGAACATTCTTGTTAATGTCTCCTGATACATGTGTACACTATCTCTTAAAACATATACATGTGGATGAGATTAATGGGTACAAGTTCAATCTATCTTTTAAAAATGTTTTTATTAGCTAGCCATGGCGGTGCACGCCTGTAATCCCAGCACTCGGGAGGCTGAGGCAGGAGGATCGGTGTGAGTTTGAGACCAGCCTGGGCTACAAAAGTGAGCTCAAGGCCAGCCTCAACTGCATAGTGAGACCCTGTCTCAAAAAGACAAAAAATGTTTTTATTGTGTAATATATAGTAACAAGTTACCTACAAAACATATATATATATATATATATATATATATATATATATATATATATATATAAATACACCTGAATGACTTATCATTATATAGCTGTAGAAAGAGTATTTTCAGCCTTCCAGAATCCTCTCAGAAGTAACTATTAGACTGGGTGTGGTGGCACACATCTGTAATCTCAGCACTGGGGAGGCTGAAAGTAGGATCGCTACAATTCTGAGCTTTGTAGTGAGGCGCTGTACCAAATACATAAAAAAGTAACCATTACCCTGACTTTTATGATAATTATTTCCGTTCTAAAGAAAGTTGCCACTCGAGGCCTGGCAGGATGGCTTAGTGGTCTAAAGCACCTGCTTAGGAAAGCTTGGGCAGCTGCAGGGACTGCAGTTCGATCCCCGGCACCACATGCTGTGCCAGCCCTGCCCTCAGGGCAGGCTGAGCCAGCCAAAAAAAAAAAAAGAGATAATATTAAAAGTATAGGAGATTGTCAAGTGTGTTGGCACATGCTTATCATTTCACAACTTGGGAGGCTGAGGCAGGAGGGTTTCTACATGTTCGAGGTCAGTCTGGGCTACATAGTGAGACCAAAGCCAGCCGTGTCTCATATGAGACCCTGTCTCAGAAAAGCAAAAACAAATAAAAGAGGATTTATATGCAGAATATATAAAGAACAACAAAACAATAAAAAACATCAGACTTCCTGGTAACTACAGACCTTATTGATATTTAACAAGTAGAAGTATCTTACTGAGCACCTAAGACAGTGCTCAGTCTTATTAGTCAACAAGGAAATGCAAGTTTAAATCACAGTGTAGTATCATGAGACTCCCCGCAACACACACACACACACCCTAAAATGGCTAATAGCGAGAAGAGTAACAAAAGTATAGCAAGAAGACATAGCAAGGACAAGAAGCAGCATAAGCTCTCATGAACTGCTGATGAGAGTATAAGTTGGAACCATCTGGACAACATTTAGCCTTAGTCATCCAAGTGTACGTGAACTATATGTGGAAGCCGTTCTCTTACTAGGAAAAGATCCATCAGAACTTCTTGGTTGAGGTACCAGGGCATGTGTATAAATGCTACACTGCAGCATGACTTTTCTTTTCTTTTGAAACAGGGTCTTGTTATCCTTCAGGCTGGCCTTGAACTTACTGTGTAGCCCAGGCTGGACTCAAACTCCCAGCGACCCTCCTGCCTCAGCCATTCTAGTGCTGCAATTACAGGCATGTGCCACTATACCCAGCTGTAGCATCACTTGTAACAGCCAGTGGCTGAAAGTGATGAAAATGTTCATCTATAATAAAATGGATTAACAAATTGAACATATTAGTGGGTGAAAAATCAAGCATGAAAAAATGTGTGTATTATTTCCATTTATGTAAAGTTTTGAGACAGGAAAACCAAAACCATATTGTACAGAGGTGAAAAACAAGGCCATATTGTACAGAGGTATGTGTGTCAGCGGTAAAACTGAATACAAAGCAGTGGTCATCATCCCTGGCAGTGCAGCTGTATCCTTGATGAGTGACAAAGTGGGAAGGAAGCTCATTAGAAAGTTTCTGAGCAAGGAGCTGGCAGGTTTCTGTTTCTAAATGACGTGATAAGTAGGTAGATACTTGCCTTGAAGTGTGTTTTGTTTTGTTGTATTGTGTTTCAGTTTTTTTGAGACAGGGTCTCACTATGTAGTTGCGGCTAACCTTGAACTTACTGTGTAGCCCAGGCTGGTCTCAAACTCACAGTGATCCTGCTGCCTCAGCCTCACCAGTACTGGGATTACAGGTGTGCACCACCATGCCCAGAATGCCTAGAATAGTCAAACTGAATATTTATGTTTCAAGTATTTTTTCTACATGGATATTCTATTTCATGACAAGTCTCTTGAAAAAAAAAAACAGTTGACCCTATTAGCCCATATGCACTTCCCCCAAACAGCTAGTTGGTTTTAACAGTTCCACATGTATGTACATCTACACATGTATGTATCTGTATGTATTTTTATTGTAAAATTTTAACATACAAAACTTCCTGACTAAGGGTGTAGTTCAGCAGTAAAACACTGCTATGGCATACAAGGCTTTCAATTTAATCTCTAACCACTAAAAGTAAAATAAAACATAACTTTTTGGAGGGGGGCTGGCTCAGGCTGCCTTAAGGGTGGGTCTGGGGATCGAAACACTGTCCCCTGTGCCTTACTGGGATTGCCAAAGCAAGCACTTAAAACACTGAGCTAACCTGGAAGTCCCCCTAAAACATAACTTCTAACACTTGTTTTTCTTACATAATAATAGATCCTGGTGACAATTCAGGGTTAGTATGTTTAATGTTTAATTCCTTTTAAGGGCTGAATCTTAATCCATTACACAGCTATATCAAAATGTACCAACTACTTCCAATGAACATGATCACTTTTTGAACTATTTTCTTTTTTTGGTACTAGGAATAGAACTCGGGCACTGTACCACTGAGCTACATCCCTGGCCTATTTATTTATTTACCAGGTCTTGTATGTAATTCAGGCTGGCTTTGAACTCACTACATTAGTCCAGGCTTGCCTCACACTCACAGCAATTCTGTCTGAGAGTATAATCTTTATGTGTTGCAAACATGGACTGATAATATAATAATAATGAAAATGGGAAAAGTAAATCTCTAGATGGAGGTAAGGAAATGGAGAGGGAAAGGGAATAGAAAGAATCAAGATGTTATGTACAGGAGCTGGGGAGATGGCTCTGAGGCACAAGTGCCTGCTGGGCAAGTGCAAGGTCATGAGTTTGAACCCCAGTCCCACAAAAAAAAAAAAAAAGATGTTATGTACATATATCTACTCCCTAAGATGAATGTAAGCATCATATACTCCAAACACATATTAATAAAACACACACACCCCTCTATATACAGATTCTATATACATATAAATACACATATATTAGACTTTGTAATTCATGTCTATAATCCCAGCACTTGAGAGACAGAGGCAGGAGGATTGCTGGGAGTTCAAGGCCAGCCTGGGCTATATCAAGAGTTCGAGGCCAGCTTGAGCTACACAGCAAGACCTTATCTTAAATGTGCTATATTATAAAATGCATATATACTAATCTATCACCTATTAATAAACATTTAATGTATTTCCAGTCTTTTGCAATTATATACAATATCACAGTGAATATCTTAGTTCACACAAGTGAGAGTATGCTTTAAAAGAAATTTCTGCAAGTGAATTCCCAGGACATTATATATACATTTTTATTTTTTTATTAGTACATGTTTGCAGTACACACAGTTTATAGTTATCTTGGATAGTGGATACATCCCATCTTCTCCCTCCCATATCCTCTAACTCCTCCTTCCCCATTTTCATTCTTGTTGGTATTACTAATGTTAGCTCATATTATAGCATAGAATGTTTCCATTCCTCGAGGTTGCTATATCTGGCTTATCTTTATTCTTAGTACCCCCATCTCATCCTTGGTCTCCTAATTTTCTTTTGCTCATTTCCTGTTAGATTATTGCTATTTATATATGAAGGACATTGTTCTCTCTCTCTCTCTCTCTCTCTCTCTCTCTCTCTCTCTCTCTCTCTCTGTGTGTGTGTGTGTGTGTTCTAATTATCTTTTCCCTAGCTTCTCATTTGTGTTTTTTGCTTGTTTGCTTTGGGGGTTGAACTCAGGGTGTCTACATACTCTGCTGCTGAGCTATATATCCACGTTCTCATTTATCTTTTAAATATAAATTTTCATGATTTTTCATGCATTTCATCTCATTGAGTTTGTTGTTGTTTGTATTTAGTACAGGGTCTACAGAGTCCCACTATGTAGATGGAACTCATTGTGATTCTTCTGTTTTTAGCCTCCCAAGTGCTGGGATCACAGGCATGCACTCACCATGCCCGGCCTCAGTCAACATCTCAGTGCATCCCTGGGGTGGGGCCAACACTGCACTTCAGAGATTGATCCACAACCATTGCACTCTGCATGTGCAGAGCCTTGAATTCACCTTGTAGCCTAGGCTGGCCTCACAACAATCCTCATATCTCAGCCTTGTGAGTTCTAAGATTACAGGCATGCACCACCATACATGACTATAAAACTTTTTAGACAGACTTTCCTCATCACTCACGTATATTTGAGGAAAAAACCCACTCTTGAAGTTTTATTTGAATACTTTTATGTTTTTATTACTTTTTATTGATTATAGTACTAGAGATTAAACTCAGGGTCTCATGTATGGTAGGCAAGTATTCTACCACTGAGCTACATTTCCAGCTGCTTTTATGTCAAATAAAAATAAAAGTGGCTAGAAATTTTGGCAAGTTCCCACTGTTTCCAAGATCCTGCCTCAGCCTAAGTAACTTAGATTATAGGTACACACTACTAGACCAAGTACTTTTATTTAATTTTTTACTTTTATTTCTGTAACTATATGAATTTTGTTGTTGTAAGGCCTTACCTTTGACCTTAATGTTTAATTTTATTTTAACTGATATTTATGTGTCTGTGGGATACCATCTGACATTTATTTATTGTATAATGTTGAAATCAGGATAAAACCATGCACCTCCTCAAATATTTATCACTTCCTTTTATTGAAGATATTCTATGCACTTTATTCTAGCTTTTTGAAATTACACTACATTATCATTACCTGTCAGAGCCCTGCTGCATACTGTACTTCACACTAAACTTACAAGGCCTATCTAATTGTAGTTTATTACCCACTGATAACCCTCTCTTTAGTTATTATATTAATATCAATAATAATTCTCTCTCTCTGAGACAAGGTTTCACTATATAGATCCTACTGGCCTCGCCTCACTGTGTAGCCTGGTTTGACCTCAAATTCATGATGCTCCTCCTGCCTTAACCTCTTTGGTTGCTGTGATTAAAGGCATGTGCTATCATGCCCAGCTCTTGATGTAAAAAGAATCACAGTTGCTGGGCTGGGGCTGTAGCTCAGCGGTAGAGTGCTTTCCTGCCATGCATGGGATCCTGGATTTCATTCCCAGCACAGGGGGAAAAGGTATCAAAGTTGAACATCCTAGATTTCCAATATCTTCATGAAATTCACCCTACAGATTGTTACTTAAGCAGTAGAGACTAATTAACTGCATCTAGAATTCTTCATTTTGGATTGAGTCCTTTATTCTTTGTAAATTTATAAATCCTTTGTCCTGTTTCACATTTTTTCAGAATTCTCCTGTGATTGATTAAGATGGAGACCTTACTTCTCTTGTGAGGGCTTCCTCTTAATGATGTCCAGAATATTTTTTAGAAATTGATTCTTATGTTTGAAAACTGTTTTTTTTGGTGGGGAGTACTGGGGATTGAACTCAGGACCTTGCACTTACCAGACTGGTGCATAAGTTGCTGAGGTATCTTCCCCAGCCTTCTCTCTGTCATATTTTAATTTTTTGCTCCAGGTTAATATTTCAGAGGAGACCTTTCTTCCTTTCTGTAGATCTTTTCTGATACAATTTTATCATTTTATTATCATCATTCTAAATATTTGTTCAGTTTTCTATATAGTATATGAAAGATGTATTTATAGATTGCTTTCTAATTTCAGTCCTTTTTATATCTTTCAGTACATACTCTGTTTCTTTGTCTTATTTCTTGCAGTAATTTGGAAGGTTTGAATTATTTTTTGGTTAAGTGGTTACTGTTATAACATTGACTATATAAAATAATCAGGATTCCAGTTATTACAGTGGTTTCTGTTAGTCACCCACTGTAATGACAAGATTTTTTAAAAGATTTATTTATTTATGTATTTGGTACAGAGTCTTGCTACGCCGCTTGGACTCAGTGATTCTCCTGTTTCAGCATCCCCAGTGCTGGGTTACAGGTATGCACCAACATGCCTTGTTTCAGTGATCAGCATGGTACTGTGCTGGTGCAGCATGCAGTACTGGGGATCAAACCTGGGTCCCTGTGCTTGCCAGACAGGCACTTAGACCCATGAGCTAGCCTGTCCCAAGATGTTTGTTTTGTTTTTTTGAGTCAGTCTCACTATGTAGTTCAAGCTGGCCTTAAACTCACTTTATAACACAGGCTAGCAAGTAACTCATGGTGATCATCCTGATAAGCCTCCTAAGTGTTGAGATTATAGATATGTGTCATCATGAATGTTTAAGATTTGTATACTATTACAAGACATTTTCCCCACCTTTGAGCTTGAGGTCTTATCTGTACAACTTTTCTGGGTTAACTTTTCAGTGACAAATTCTATGTTAAATTTTCTCATATTTCTGTAACTTTTATATTGAATTTAAAAATCTTCAGTACTCCCAGCACTTAGATGGTTGAGCAGGAAGACTGATGTGAGTTCAAGACCAGCCTGGGCTACAAAAGTGAATTCAAGGCCAGTCTGAACTGCATAACGAGACCCTGTCTCAAAAAAAAAAAAAAAAAAATCGTCATTATCACTTCATTTTTGTTTACTGATTACAAGCTTTCCTTTGTCCTATTTTGACAAGAACCGTTAATTTTTTTGTTTCTGTAGTTTTTAATTGCATTTAATAAGAAATGACAATGTGCTGTTTTCAAAACACGTTAGTAGCACATTTCAATATTTGATACAATGCATATTGTTTTCCTCCTACTAGTTATACGGGGCACAGGGTGTAGACATGATAATTTTTCTAATCATTATATGTACAAAAAATTTCTTCTTATTGAACTAAGAGAAACTAGTTGTATACATAATCCAGTGTTTCATAATCACAGTGAGTTTTTGGCACAACTAGCAGTCATGCAGCTGTTGATTTAAGCCTTTTACAGCTCACCATACTAATCTAGCTTTATGTTTTATGCATCGTGTTTAATAAACATTTCTGCTGGGTGGGTAAGAGCAAGTTAAAGCAAGACATGCATAACAAACCATGTAACTTTTGTATCTCCCAAGCTCAGTCAAATTTCCTCAGGATTTACTTTCAAACCACGTACAGTGCTTTGTAGAACTTTTGTCAGTTTTAGCTATCTAGATGAGTCACAGCCATGACTTGACCAATTGGTCTCTGTGAAAGCACAAAAGAATTTTTTCTCTCTAGGTGACTCTCCTTAAGTACACTGTATATCTTCAGTCACTTTCCTCTGTAGCTCCATAATCTTGAACAGAAAATTTGGGAAACCGCTGAATTACACGATGTTATAGCACAGGTTCTCTTATGTCCTGAGTCCTTAGTGACCTTGAAGAGCTAGGGCCAAAATGTTGGCTATCTTTGTAGCCCTTCTTTTTCTCCATTTTTTGGTCTGTTAACTTACATTCTTATCCCATGGACAGAGAAGCTTCATGATATTATTACCCTATAACATAGGTAATTGATCTTATCATCATTTTGTTTCTGAATATCAAACATCTTAGACTTGGCTTGAAATTGGCATTTTCTGTCAATCATTGATATTCTAGTAAATCTATAGAATGTGATAAAAGCAGTTACACATTTTTTATGCAGACATTTAGAAATCCAACATAATTCTAAACGAGGAAAAGCTAAAGTCTTTCACTCTCAGATCTGATAGAACACAAAGATGTCCTCTATCATCACTCTTACACAGTATAGTTCTGGAGTCATTAGCTATAGGCATTAGACAAGAGAGAAAATGAATAAGAATAGGTAAAGAAGAAGTTAAACTATCATTTCTGCAGATGACATGATAATCTACTTGGAAGACTCAAAAAGCTTCTAGAATTAATATGCAAATTCAGTAGCATATCAGGATATAAAGTCAACACACAAAAGTCAATAGCATTCCTCTACACAGACAACAAATACACTGAGAGAGAAATTAGAGAAGCAATATCTTTTATAGTAGCACCAAAAGGAAAAAAAAAAAAAAAAAAAAAGAGAAATACTTAGCAATTAACCTAACTGAAGAAGTAACAAATCTATTAAAAAAATCTACAGTACACTGAAAAAAGAGATCATAAAAGATTTCTGAAAATGGAAAGATATCCTCTGCTCCTGGATAGGAAGAACCAACATTGTGAAGATGGCCATGCTCCGTATATTGTTATATAGATCTAATGCAATCCTTATGAAAATACCATGAACATATTTTCCACACCTGGAAAAAAATCATTCCTAAGATTTACTTGGAATCAGAAAAGACCTCAAATAGCAAAGAAAATCCTGGGTAACAAAGATGAGAAAGGAAGCATTGCAATTCCTGACCTAAAGTTATACTACAAAGCTACAGTCAGCCGGGCGTGGTGGCACACGTCTGTAATCCCAGCACTAGGGAGGCTGAGGCAGGAGGATCGGCGCGAGTTCGAGACTAGCCTGGGCTACAAAAGTGAGCTCAAGGCCAGCCTGAACTGTACAGTGAGACCCTGTCTCAAAAAGACCAAAAAAAAAAAAAAAAAAAAAAAAAAAAAAAAAAAAAAAAAAAAAAAAAAAAAAAAAAAAGCTACAGTGATAAAGTCAGCATGGTATTGGCAAAAAATACACCTGAATATCAGTGGAACATATTAGAAGATGCAGAAGCAAATACAAACACACTCATCCATCTTATCTTCAACAAAGGTGCCAAATACATTTACTGGAAGAAAGATAGCCTCTTTAACAAATGGTGCTGGAAAAACTGGCTCTCTACATGCTGAAAACTAAAACTTGATCGAAGTCTATCACTGTGGACTAAACTAAATTAAAAATGGATTTAAGGTGTAATATTAAATGAAAAACACTAAATCGCCTGGAAGAGAAAATGGGAGAAAATCTTGACATTGGGTTAGGCAAAGAGTTCATGGACAAAAATCAAAATGCATGTCTAACACTTGAAAGAATCAACAACTGGGACCTCCTCTGGCCGAGAAGTTTTTTGAGGTCAAAGAAAATTATGAGCAGAATGAAAAGACAAAAATACAAATTTTGAAAAGTTTTAAACTAATAAATATTCAGATAAAGTCTTCTATCTAGAATTTATAAAGAACTAAAAAACATTAGGATCTTCAAATTCAAAGACCCAATCCAGAAATGAGCATCTGACATGAACACACATTTCTCAGAGAAAGAAATTCAACAAGCCTGTAAATACATAAAGAAATACTCCACATCGCTAGCCATCCATGAAATGCAAATGAAAACAACACTTAGATACCATCTCACCCCAGAAAGAATGGCTATCATAGAGAAATCAACCAACAACAACTGTTGGAAAGGCTGTGGGGAAGAAGGAATCCTTCTCCACTGCAGGTGGGAATGCAGACTGGTGTGACCATTGTGGAAAGCAGTGTGGAGACTACTTAAAAAGCTAGAACTGGAAACTACATTCAATCCAGCTATCCCCCTACTGGAAATTTTCCCAGAACTGAAAACATAATATTATAGTGATATCTGTGCATCTATATTTATAGCAGCACAATTTGTGGTAACCAAATCTTGGAAACAACCAAAATGCCCATCATCTGAATAATGGTTCAAAAAATGTGGTATTTTTATACAATGGAATATTACTCAGCCGAAAGGAATGATAAACTGGAAGACTTTATATATAAATGGATGTATCTTGAAAATATACTAAGTGAAATAAACCAGACCTACATTTGTAAATATTGTATAGTCTCGCTAGTGTAAGAACTCAAAAGAAGAAACAAAAATGGAAAGGTATAACACTCCTGAATGGAAATCAAGGACTAAAGGGTTAAAAAAAGAAGTGACTGCAAGCAGAAAGGATAGGAAACAGGTCAGGAACAAAGCCATGCACTTATATACATAGGTTGAAGTAGATAATGGTGCCACGAACCTGCCAAAGGTTTTTCACCCTGAACATACCAATGTGTAACACTAAAACTATGGTTGGAATGCCTGTCGTTCTGGTCTTTTAGATGCGTGCTGCTTCTCATTATTATTTCTTATTAAAAGTAATAAAAATTTTAAAAATTATTACCAAAAAATGCAACTAGCCATGAAGTGCACCATTCAGGGGGCCAGAGTTTGTGTAGAACTGAACAGTTTGTAAAGCTGGCTGAGAAGTGGTGGAGGATAAGTGATGATTATAAGGGTTGGGGGCCAGGGATTATAGCTCAGTAGCATAAGTGCCTGCCTGGCAAGTGTAAGGTCCTGAGTTCAATCCCTTTTATGAAAAAAAGAATCAAATGATTGTATGGTTGAAGTCACTGCTTTTTTTTTTTCCCCTATCCCGGATCTGGAGGCAGTGGAATAATGAAGTTTGGAGATTTTAAGAGAAGCATTAATTATGTCAGGAGATAGGGTCTCATTAGTATGTGCAGGGAGGTTGGGGCTGATAACATTTATTCGCTTAAATACTCTTAACACCAGTAAAGGGAAACAGGAGATTCCAAGGGGAATGACAGATGTCAATTATGAGTTAGGTAGGTGATGACACAACCAACAACCGGTGAGGTAGAGAATAGTAGCCCCAGCTGAAGACTGAACAAGGGAATTTTGTTGCCTCCTTTTGTTGTACAGTGAGGACACAAAGAAGAAAAAAGAGCACTGCCAGACGCAAAGCCATCACAGGATGCTGGTTTATAAGGGATCCCCAAGAGGGTCAGAGGTCAATGAAATTTCCAACTGGAATAGGAATGTATGGTTATATTCATTCTCAGATTTTCTAGTGCAATATCATCTGAGAGGATGTTCTTAGATCACTTCCACATTTCATATCTTTTTTATCTGTAGCTGTGTCCACCCTTTACCAGGAATAATCATGAATTGGTTTGCCTGCTGGGAAATGGAGTAAAGTGAATAACCTAGTGGTTGGTGATAATTTGTTTTTAAAAAATTTTTATTTAGAAACCCCACCGCTGGGAGCTGAGCCTGCGCACCCGCCGCGGGTAAGCCCCTGCGCCCCTCTGCCCTGCCTCTGCGTTCCCGCGACTAACTTCCTGTTCCAGCCCAGCCCAAACCCCACCGCTGGGAACTGAGCCAGCGCACCCTCCGCGGGTAAGCCCCTGAGCCCCTCTGCCCCGCCTCTGCGTTCCCGCGACTAACTTCCTGTTCCAGCCCAGCC
>PVJA010044873.1:0-15943 GCA_004027025.1 Myocastor coypus | reverse complement strand
TTGAAACTGTTTCATGCGATCTATGTCTTTCCTATATTGCTCCGTGAGGGAGTCCATCATTTTTCTATTCTCCTCTAATTTTTTATCGATGTCTTCTTTAATAGTATTGAAGTCTGTCATTATGGTTATCCTTTCTCTCTCTAATACAGAGATTATTTCTGTTCTGTTCTCCTTTCTACTTTTGTGTAGTTGTTCCCCTTCTTGGGATGGTATTGATTTAGGCATGTCTTTGTCAACTTTAGATATTATTTCTGCTCTGATGTCCTCTATACGTTTCTCCAGCCGTTTTTCCACTTCATGTATTTCTTTTTTTACTTCAGATGTTATCTCTGATCTCAGCTGCTGTGTAAGTTTCTGCACTTGTTTGTCTGCCTCAGATGCTACCAATTCAGAGGTTTCATCTGTATCGTTCCTATTTTCTTCCATGATAGTGTCTTCTGTATTTGGTTTGGGTGGGCACGGGCCCTGAGATTGCATCCTACTCCTTGTTGTTATCATTTTGCATGGAAGCGGCCTCTGCACTTTGGTGGCATTATGCTCTGTCTATGGGCGTTTGGTCTGGAGACTCCAAGCTGGTTCCTCTACAGAGGTTCCTGACTCTGTGCTGGAGCTCTGGCTGCTTGCTTCTGTGAATCCCAGTGGATGTGGTCTGAAGGTGGAGGTGGAGCTTTGGGATTGAGTAGTCCTGCTAGGCTCGTGGACCAGATTGGTTGCCAGACAAGATGTTTGATGGGTTCGGTGCTGGAGCTTGGGCTGGAGGGGGAAAAATAGGGGGGGGCGGGGGAGGGGAAGGCGGGCCAAGGATCCTGACCCATCAGGCTGGGACTTGGTCGGGACTAGAACAGGAAGTTAGTCGCAGGAACGCAGAGGCCGGGCAGAGGGACGCAGGCAGCTTACCTATGGTGGACGGGCGGGCTCTGCTTCTGGCTGGGACTTGGTTGGGACTCTGTGGCAGCTCCTTTAGAGCTCCCAAACTACCCTGAGTAATGAGGCATTTGTCCCCCATGTGACAGATGAAGAAAGGAAAGAGCCACGAGTTAGTGTTTTGTGTAAGCCAGGTGTTCAGCTCCTCCAGGATAGACTTAGTGTCACAACCTTGCTGTGTTTATGAGGCCCACATACAGTCACCATGGGCGAGGGCAGTCCATTGTGCCCATCTCTAACCATGCCAGCTGTCATCCCCAGGGAATGCAAAGGCTCTGTGGGAAACAGATGACAGGGACACTAACTCTTCAAGGCTCAATTTCTAGAAAGACGAACAAGTAAGACTGTTTTAGTCAGGGTTTCACTAGAGGAACAGATATAATAAAAAGAACATGTATAGCACAAGATGTACCAGTACCAGAGTCAGATGAGGAAGTGTGCCGAGAGCATCTGCACACAACTAATCCAAGGATTCAGTCCCAAGGTTTTTATACTCACTGTAGCATTACATCTCTTAACGGTCTCTACTGGTTTTTACCAGTTTCTAAGGGTCTCTAATGGTTAGCCATTACATCTGCAATGGAAGACGGAAGAATCCTCTACAGAAAGCTGAAGAATCCAATTTGGAGGCTGAAGAGTCTGTGCTGGAAGCCAGGAGATAAAGTCTAAGCTGACTGTGAAGACTGAAGTTCATGTATGAAATGGAATGCTGAATTCTTCCTCAGCCCCTTTTTGTGCTGAGTTATTCTGCAGCAGGGTCCTCACAGCTCACAGTGTGGAACAGCCAGGCAATGCAGCCAAGCTGATACAACGTATTGACCAGGCATCTAGCTGAGTTGACACAGTGTATCGACTGCTACAATCCACCCCCTTGTCAATTTGGCAACTAGACATATTTCTGTAAATCAGTCTGCAGATACAGAGATGGGCATATAATTGCGCCTAACATTGTTATATTATCCTGCATATAAATGGAATTGCACTAATACCTTTAACATTGACATAGGTTAACCCTTAAGTATTGGTGCTAAATCTATCCATGTTATAACACAACTATATGCAGGGGTGAAATAGTATAATTATAATCCCCTTTTCTGTAGCTGACCATGGGATTGTGGCTGATATTTAGAACTACCTTCTTCTACTACCCATTCTGTATTCCCTTGGCCCTCGGCAAGTACCTCAGGTCTTGGTTCTTTCCCAGGTGGAGTGACCCATACCTCTATTCCTGAAGGCTCTGGATCATTTGTCATTGTGCCTGTATTAGATTGTTGTAGCTTCCCATTCACCTTAATAACAAGGCATGGCAATATTAAGAGGTTCCCCAAAGGATCTCCTGCACTCCATGTATATTTTTCCGTTCCTCCATTGTGGAGTAGTAACCCAATGTCCCCTTGATAGTCTGGGTCATTCACCCCTGACAACACCATGATTCCTTTTTTAGCTTGTTTCCTCAGAGGCATGAAGAGACCAAAGTGACCAGGGGGAAATCTTAGCTTCCAGCTCAATAATATCATTGCTGTGCTTCCTGGTACAAGCTTTCCCTCCACTAGGACTAGAACTTCTAGTCCAGCAGAACATATGGTTGTGGGGACAGGAATCAAAAATTTTCCTAGTGGATCACGAGGGGTAATGGTGATGGTACCATTCCTGCTCCAACCCTTTGATTCCTGGACCCGTGAATCCTGACTATGGGAGCCACTGTACCATATAAAGAGCGCTGATTCGAAGCATATACAACCTGTTGAAGTACCTTACTCCAGCCCTACAAACTACTGCCACCTAGCTGGCATTGTAACTACATCTTCAAAAGGCCATTCTATTGTTCTGTCAATCCAACTGCTTCTGGATGATGAGGTACACGATAAGTCCAGTGAATTCCATGAGCATGAGCCCACAGCTGCACCTCTTTGGCTGTAAAATGTGTTCCTTGGTTAGAAGCAATACTGCGTGGAATACCACGTTGGTGGATAAGGCATTCTGTAAGTCCGCAGATGGTAGTTTTCGCAAGTGTTATGTGCAGCAAAGGCAAATCCATATCCAGAATATGTGTCTATGCCAGTGAGAGCAAAGTGCAGTCCCTTCCATGATGGAAGTGGTTCAGTATAATCAACCTGCCACCAAGTTGCAAGCTGATCACCCCGGGGAATCGTTCTATATCTGGGACTCAGTGTTGTCCTCTGTAACTGGCATACTGGGCATTCAGCATCAGCTGCAGCAAGATCAGCCTTGGTGAGTGGGAGTCCATGTTGCTGAGCCCATGCATAACCTCCATCCCTGCTACCATGGGCATTCTGTTCATGGGCCCCCTGGGCAATGATAGGGCTGGCCAAGGAAGGTGGTTGGCCACTATCCACAGAACAGGTTATCTTATCCACTTGATTGTTAAAGTTGTCTTCTGCTGATGTCAACTTTTGGTGAGTGTTTATGTGTGAAACAAGTATATTTGCATCCTTTGCCCATATGGAGAGGTCTATCTACATACCTCTTCCTCAAATATCCTTGTCACCAGTTTTCCAATCATGCTCCTTCCAAATTCCTGACCATCTAGCCAGACCAATGGCTATGGCCCATGAGTCAGTATACAGTCACAAATCTGGCCATTTCTCTCTCCAAGCAAAATATAATAGCAGATGCACTGCCCAAAGTTCTGCCCACTGTGATGATTTCCCTTCACCACTGTCCTTTAGTGATGTCCCAGAAAGGGGCTGTAATGCTGCAGCTGTCCACCTGCAGGTGGTGCCTGCGTAGTGTGCAGAGCCTTCTGTAAATCAGGCTCTAGTCTTCTCTTCCTCTGACAGCTGATTGTATGGTACACCCCCAATGCTATGGGTGCATGCTGGGATACAGAGGGCAAAAGAGCAGGTGTAGGGGCCACATGTATCTGGGCAACTTCCTCGTGTAATTTACTTGTACCCTCTGGGCCTGCCCTGGCTCTGTCACAAATGTACCAGTTCTATTTAATGAGGGACTGTTGCTGAGCACATCCAACCTTATGACTTGATGGATCAGATAATATCTAGGCCATGATAGGCAGCTCAGGTCTCATGGCGACCTGGTGTCCCATAATTAAGCACTCAGTTTCCACTAATGCCCAGCAGCAGGCCAAGAGCTGTTTCTCAAAGGGAGAGTAGTTGTCTGCAGAAGACTAGCATTGCTCCAAAATCCTAAAGACTTCCACTTCACTTCACCTATGGGGGCCTGCTGGAGACTCCAAACAGCATCCTTATGTATCACTGATACTTCAAGTACCATCGGATCTGCTGGATCATATGGTCCCAGGGCCAGAGCAGCCTGGATAGCAGCCTGGACCTGTTGCAGGACTTTTTCCTGTTCTGGGCCCCACTCAAAATTATCAGCTTTCAAAGTCACTCGGTAAACGGGCCATAGTAGGATATCTAAGAGGAAAATGTTGCCTTCAAACTCCAAATAAGCCCACTAGTTACTATGCCTCCTTTTTGTTCATGCGGAAAGCCAGATACAATAACTTCTCTTTTACCCTAGAAGGAATATCTCTACATGCTCCATACCAGTGTACTCCTAGAAACTTCACTGAAGTAGAAGGACCTTGAATTTTTTTGGGATTTATTTCCCATCCTCTGGCTCTCAAATGTTGTACTAACAAATCCAAGGAGGTTGCTACCTCTTGCTCACTAGGTTCAATTAGCATAATATCATCAATGTAATGGACCAGAGTGATATCTTGAGGAAGAGAAAAGTGGGGGCTAGGGAGATAGCTCCGAGGCACAAGTGCCTGCTGGGCAAGTGCAAGGTCATGAGTTCGAACCCTGGTCCCACAAAAAAGAAAAGAAAAGAAAAGTGATCAAGGTTCCTATGAACTAAGTTGCGACACAGGGCCACAGAGTTAATATACCCTTGTGATTAGACAGTGAAGGTATGTTGCTGACCTTGCCAAGTGAAAGTAAATTGTTTCTGATGGTCCTCATGGATAGGTATGGAGACGAAGGCATTTGGCTAATTGACAGCTGCATACCAACTACCAGAAGATATATTAATTAAGCAAGGAAGCCACATCTGGTACTGCAGCTGCAATTGGAGTCACCACCTGGTCCAGTTTACAGTAATCTACAGTTGTTCTCCAAGACCCACCTGTCTTCTGCACAGGCTAAATGGGAGAATTAAATGGAGATGTGGTAGGGACCACCACCCCTGCATCCTTCAGGTCCTTGATGGTGGCACTGATCTCTGAAATCCCTCCAGGAATGTGATGCTGTTTTTGGTTCTCTATTTTTACCAGGCAAGGGAAACTCTAGTGGCTTCCGTTTAATCTTTCCAGCCATAATACCTCTAACATGTCAGGTTAGGGAACCAATGTGAGGATTCTGCCAAGTTTTAAGTGTATCTATTCCAATTATACATTCTGGAACAGGGGAAATGACTACAGGATGGATTCGAGGACCTACTGGACCCACTGTGAGCCAGACCTTTGGTAAAACTCTATTGATCACCTGCCCTCCATAGGCCCCTGCTCTTACTGGAGGGCCACTGTGGTGTTTTAGATCCCCCTGAATCAGTATAAGTTTAGAACCAGTGTTGAGTAGTCCCCAAAATGTCTGATCATTCCCCTTTCCCCAGTGTACAGTCATTTGAGTAAAAGGCCTTAGGTCCCTCTGGGGAAGAATTGGAGGAAGACTGTACAAATTCTGGTGACATTAGGATCCTTTGCCAAGGAGACCTGGCCTCCCCATCATTCAAGGGGTTCTGGATCTGTAAACTGGCTCAAGTCTTGGAACTGGTTGAAGGGCTAGGATTGCCTATTACCATGGTTTGGAGTAGGTCTTTGTTTTTTGCCCCTAAATTCTTTCATTTATATAAATCTAGCAAAAGGTTTGTAGGCTTCCCATCTATTTCACTTTTGGGAACACCGTGGCTAATTGGTGAATGCCATAGGTCTATGCGCGTCAGATTATTCTGGTCACTGTTCCGCTTCTGCTGTCCATGGCAATTAGGTGCTGCCGCTTGACCTCTGCAACTTCGGCATCAATCAAGCCCACGGTCTTTAGATTTCCTAATTGAGCAATTTCTGTCCCCACCATAAGGTCTGGCATACAGAGAAGAGCAGTGACAGGGCTCTTCAGGGATGCTGGTACTCCCCTCACAAATCTGTTTCTCAAGGTGTTAGTGAAGGGTGTGTTCTCAGGACCTTCCAAATGTGGAGGATTAGGTTTAATGCGACAGATCCACTCTAGTATTCATTTCCCTAAGCCTCTGAATCCCTTCATCTACAGTAAGCCATGGGACATCAGGCATCTCTAACTCATTCAGTGTGGGTCAACTTTTGAGCCATATTTCTGCCAAACAACCAAATAGACCACTAACACCTTTCTTTATTCCATGAGCCACAGCATTAAATTCAGAGTCCCTCCTTAGTGGGCCCATATCAACAAACTTTGCCTGACCCAGGTGTATGTTTTTTCCACCATTATCCCACCCTTGTAAAACCCATTCCCAAGCTTGCTCATTAGGCCTCTGCTTATAAGAGTTAGAAAACTCAAGAAGGTCTTTGGGAGAATAACAGATCTCCTCATGAATCACTTTATGTACTTCACCTTTGGGTGACTTCTGTGATTCAAGTCCGCTTATGGGCCTAGAGGCAAAAGTGGGTGGTGAGGGTGGGTCCAGAGGAGTCCCACCAGCATTCTGTTCATTCTGTGCAGATATAGTAGGAGACACTAACATGGCAGAAGGTGAAGGCAGTGATTTCTCTGCCACAGTGGGTGGGGAAATCTCTTCCTCAGGCAAAATAATCTCATTAGCATCTAAAAACTCAACATCCTCAGCCTCCTCAGGATCCTCCCACACATCTCCATTCCAATTCATGGGATCCCATTCTTTTCCAATCAGTGCCCTCACCTTTGCCTCAGATATCCTTCAAGTATTTAATTTAATTTATTTTGCATTTAATTTACGTTGCAGTTCAGTCAGATGAACCGGGATGGACTGCATTTGGGTCTCTGCAACCTCAGGCTTGTGGCTAAAAGAGAGGAGACTGTTTGTCAGGACATACTTAGAAACTTAAATTTTTTATCTGAGTCTGGAGATGAGAAATAGTATCTTCGAGCTCCTTATTTTCATTCAAAAGTTTGTCCAAAGAGGCTAAGACAAACAGCTGACCTCACTATATTCCTTACTTTGCCAAAGAGATTCAAAATATTTCTGCATGGAATCTCTAAATTCTTGACATCTCACAAGTGGTAAATTAGAGTAATCAAATGGATCTGCATGGCATGTTAGTCTAAAAACCTCATGCCAAGGAGTATCAGTATGCTCTTTAATACCAGAAGAGACCATGGTGTCTTTAGATCTTATCAAATTTTGAAGCCAATTCCAGGAACATTAAGGCCATTAAAAAGGTGCTGTCACTATATTCTGTTTCCCTAACCCAACTCTTAGTACCACATTCTGTTTTAGTCAGGGTTTTACTAGAGGAACAGATATAATACAAGGAACATACATAACACAGGATGTACCAGTCCCAAAGTCAGATGAGGAAATGTTCCGAGAGTGTCTGCACACTGCCAACTGAAGGGTTCAGTCTCAAGGCTTTTATACTCACTGTAGTGTTCCATCTCTAATGGTCTTTACTGCTTTCTACTGGTTTCTAATGGTCAGCTATTGCATCTGCAGTGGAAGACAGAAGAATCTGCTACAGAAAGCTGACAGATCCAACCTGGAGGCTGAAGAGCCTATGCTGGAAGCCAGGAGATAAAATCCAAACTGACTGTGCATGAAATGAGTTATTCTGGGGCAGGGCCCTCACAGCCCACAGTGTGGAACTACCAGGCAATGCAGCCAAATTAATACAGTATATCGACCACCAGGCATCTAGCCAAGTTGACACACTGTATCAACCACTACAAAGTCTTACACTCAGAATCACTGGATTTGGTAGACCAGGTGAATAGACAATGACTGCAATACCTCTTTGATTTTGGTTTAAGGAAATAGCTTCTGTCTTCCTCTTTACACAATCATGGAAAATGTACTTCGCTGCACCCTCTGTTTACAGGATTTTGCTGCAGCTGGGTATAAAGAGCAGATGCTGCTTGCTGGGGAAAAGGAGGTGGACAGCTGGGAGCCGTGTGGGCTTGGGTCTTCAAGTTCCAGCCTCCAGCCTTGACTAAGGCTGACACACACAATACAAATGGAGCTTCAGCCTCAGGCCCCCACCCTTCCACAGCAGGGGGCCTCCATGGCAAGGCAGTCACACGGCTACATGGACTCAATATGGGCAAATAAGATTAAGGTTACCCTGATCTCAAGCAACACAATCATAACTACGAAATTGCAGATCATCCTGAAAGAATTAACCATTAAGAGGCCAAGATAAATGCCCAACAGAAGTGACATATTTCCTGTAGAAGGAGTGACTAGATGCTGGAATAATTAAATAATTTTTTAAAAAGAAATGAAATATGTTGCTTACGTTGAAAATATTTTCTTTTTTGGTCCATCGTTAAATGTGAACATCAACGAAGCGGAGCGAGCCCCGTGCCGAGGACACGCTGTCCAGCTGGGGAGAAAGAAGAGCGATGCGCGAAGCCCCTAAGCTCAGGCCTACGTGAGAATGGACTCTAGCTTCTGGGATTTTATGTGGAGGTGTCTTAATGGAGGTGCTCCTAACTCTGGTTAACACTTCTCAAAGTGTACACATCAACTCTGATGAGTCGTCAGCCACAGCTTCTCAGTATGAGAAAAACCAAAGTCTGGTAAAGAATGTTCTGAGAGAAGTTGAATTATGTTTCTCTTTGCTCAACAGAAAATAATACTCCAAAACTATTATTACATATTAAGCATACACAGCCAAAAGAGATATGGGTAATAAAGCAACAGAGAAGTATAGCAGAGAGGTAATCAAATGATGGATATTATTTTTGTACTATATTTTCTGACTTTTTCTGGTATCCATCAGCTCTTAAAGTTTACAATTTGTTGTGAGTTATGTTCCATCCTTTAGATATTTGCATTGGTTTTGTAGGGCAGTCTTACCTAGCACGGCACTCTGGGGGACTGGAAACTAGAATTTATTGTCTCATAGTTCTGAAAGTTGAAAGTTGGAGAGCTTGGGGTTTTCTGAGGGCTGCAAGGGAGGGACCAAGCCTCTCTTTGGCTTGAAGGTGTTGAAGTGTAGCAGAAAATTATGTCCCCAGCCAGCACACTTAAGTTTCTTGGTTCCCCAGGTAATCATTGCTATTCCAATTCTGGCTGCTTCTGGTCCTTCAGGAATGGCTGGTCACTGTGATGCACAGATGCTTACTATGATGCCCATTGTACAAGCCAGTCCTCTGTTGGCAAGCCATTCTGCATCTGTACTTCTGCTTATCCAGAATAAGCCCTAAACACCAGAGATCAGGGCCTGATATTCTGGGAATGATCACCATCAGTGCCCATCAGTGTGAATATGACTGCCTCCTCCAAATCCTGGGTGTCCTCTTGGTGTGTTTGCTGCCCTCACAGAGGGTGACTATTTTCTTCCAGAGTCTCTGTATGTGCTCTCTCTCCCCTTCCCTCCCCTCCCTTCCCTTCTCCTCCTCTACCTTCTCTCCCTCGTTCTTCTCTCTCCTCTCCTCTCCTCCCCTCCCCTCCCCTCCTCTGGCCCCTCTCTTCTTCTCCTCTACCTTCTCCCCTCCCCTTCCCTCTTCTACCTCCCCTCCTCCTCTGTTTTTTCTCTCTCGCTCTTTGTTATCACCTACTTTTTATTTTAATAAAGATACAAATCAGATTAACTCAATTACCCTTTGAAAGGCTTATAGTCACTGTCTGAGATGGTGGGGCTAGGGTTCCACTTATGACTTTGGGAGGACACAATTTAGGCAATGATAGTATCGACTCTTTTTTGTTTGTTTGTTTTGAAGAGGAATCATAAGTTTCTAAATTTTTTAACTACCAAAGAATCTGCCTCTGAATGATAGTATGTCTTTCATTCTTGAAATTATCTAATTTCACACATGCTTGGAGCTCAGTGTTTTGCTGTCATCCTTTTTAGAACAAGGAGCCAGGTGTTTATGTTTTGTATGGGAGGCCCAAATTACAAAGCTGGTCTTGAGGAGTGGCACTGATCTAGACCAAGGTCTAGAAGGTTTTCTCTTAGAGGTGCTGGAACATATTCTAGGAAGAGGGAACAGCATGTGTCAAGACCTCTTATCAAGAGCCAGGTTCTGCTGATGTGCAGTCTAGAATTCTCTCCCTCTCCAGAAGTGGAAGAAGACTCAGGGTGGGTGCCTGAGCTCTGAGCTTGGAGGTTCGGTACAGGTGTCTGAGTATCAGTTTTTCTTTGCCTGTAGTAACTCTGGGCAGCCACTCCTTTCTCCACAGGTCAGTATCTTTATCTGTCAAAGGAGTTGCAATCTCAAGAGCCAGTTTTCCATATGTGTGTTATTACCTATTTTTTTTTTTTCTGGTATCATTTTGGAGCCAGAGTGAGGACAGGCCATTGTATACAAAGAAGGCCAAGGTCAAGCAAGAATCCACAGAGCTGGGATTTGTCCACAGCAAGCCTTGGTGACATGAATGTATAAGCCAGGTGAGAGAAATAGCAAGGAAGTCTGTGGGACCATGCTTGGTGTTAGCAAGCAAAAGGAACAGCTAGAAGATGGGCTGGGGGTGCACAGTCAGTAGCCCCAGAACGGAGCCAAGAGTCTTGGATACAGATGAGGGGGGTGGTTCCTGGGAGCACAGGGGATGGCCTGAGGAAGGGGACAGTTGGTGAGAGTTCCTGTTTGGGGTAGACGCTCAGGCAGCTCCTTTCAGAGGCCAATGGGAGAGAGGAAAGCTAGCTCTCCCTTGGCCTCCTGCAGGTCTGGGTGAGTGCTGCCCTGCTTGTCCACAATATCACAGTACAAACCAAGGAGTGGTGGGAGCTTTGTGCTCCTGGGGCCAGCAGGCCTGTGCTGTCTGTCTTCCTCCATCTTCTGGAATTGTAGCCTTGCTCATCTGACCACATGGTAGGAAAGGCATCACAGGGCCTGTGGGTCCCAGAGGCCACGGGAGGCCACCAGGCCTGCTCTGATGATGCTGATTACCCTGGGGCTGAGAGTCTGGCTGACATGAAGCAGGGTCTGTGTCAAAAGTTCAGGAGGAAACGCGACAGGATCAGAGGGAAAGGAAGCAATGTGGACCGTTCTGCTGCCTTGGGACCGAGAAGCAGCATCTGGATTTACAGCTGCAAGAGAGCAGAAAGGGCAGGATGAGAGCTGGCCTTCCCGCCAGAGCGGGAGAACCAGTGCATGGTCAGGGTGGTGCTGAGTGATGGGAAAAGCCCAAAGAGGGGGAAGCAGCGGAGCGCCACCACAGCCACTACTTCTGGAATCTTGCCTCGACCTCCTCCCAACCCGGTTATAGCCTGCATGCATGTCCAGATATCCCTTTAATGTGACCTTCAGTGTGTCTATTGTTCGGAGGCTGTGCAGAGAGCTCCTGGATCTATGGCTGGCTGCTTTGCTCCTCTCTCTGCAGGCCTGGATCTGCTCTGCCACCACCAGAGAGCACTTCACAGGAGGGAGAGGAAGTTGAAAGCTTCTTGATAGACGAGTGCCCCAGGCCCAGGGGCTCCCTCTATTAAAGCCCATCCTCCTACGTCCTTCTTGTGAGGGACAGGATGCCCCTTCCTAGGGGACCACCTCCAAGATTGCTAGCATGGCAGTGCGGGCCTCTGTGTGCCATCACCCTTTAAGTTCCAACAACACAAGCTCCTTGTTGGCGTTGTGCCCTCTGCAGCATCTAGGACAGCCCCTCCCACTGCCTTGCAGGCATTACCTCCTCAGGAAGACTGCCCTTGCTTTCTCCTACTTGGGTGAGGCAAAGAACTCCTTGGTGTACCTAAAGCAAGGCATCCTGCCCAAACACAAAGCAATGGAAGCATGTATTCCCTCGTGCCTGTCCTTCCAGGAGACTGGGCCGTCTGTATCCCCAAGGAGGCGAGACAGAGGACTGGACCCAGAGCAGGTACTTGGGGAGAGGGATGGACATGGCCAGAGATAGCTGACTCATCTGAGATCCTGAGGGGGCTAGGGCTCTAGGACCCACATTTGTGGTTGTGGTTGTATACAGAAGGCTTTCACTTGTCTATATTATGCCTCTCCTGGTCCTGCTCTCCTACAGTGGTGACGAGGTCTGGGAGTGGTCAGAAAAATGACAAGAGTTCAATGGCAATTGGCTAACCCCGTCTTAAGCAAGGGCTGCACAGAGTGGGACCCTTGGTGAATCTGGCACTGTGAAGGACGGGAACAGAGCCCAAAGGGCCAGAGCAGTAGTCTCCCCCTCACACCACACACTCCCAGCCCTCAGCAGCAGGGGCTGTCTGAGGGCAACGGGGATGGATGGCAGATGTTGTAAGAGCAACCTGTGGGAACGAGGAGTCCTCTGCTCCCCGGCCTCACCCCTTTGTTGTGCTTTAAGAGCAGAGTAGGTTTTTTCAAGAATTTAATAAAACTGACAGATTTAATCTGGATTTAAAAATTAAAAGTTCTGGGAGAACTGATTTGGTCTGCAGTGGGAAAGATTTAGGTAAGAGAAAGATGCTTCCCTAATAGTGAAGGTAACAGTGAGCACCTGGCTGCCTGGTAAATAGCTCAGCAATCTAGTCCCAGTTAGATCCAGAGTACCACGTGTCTTGCCGACCTCAGCCCCACACTGAGCCAGCCACTAAAATCAGGCTTGGTGGTGCACACCTGTAATCCTAGCACCGAGGAAGCTGAGACAGGAGGATCACTATAAGTCTGAGCTGGGTTGTGAGACCCTGTACCAAATGAATAAATAAATAAATAAAACAGTGAGCAGCAGGATAGTGTAGGGCCCTGGCCCCTGGAGGCTTTCTTCATGTCCTCACTCTCTATAGGAGAGAGCTGATGACATCAAGAGCCTCCTGGATGCCAAGCACAGTATGCCAAGTGCTTGACATGTCTTTCTGCATCCTGATGGTGACCCTTTGAGGTTGGGAAAGCGGGTGTCAGTCTAGAAGGTGTTGGCTCCACTGGACCAGCCCTTAGTGGCAAGTGATTGCTGACCAGTGGTAGCTTCCAACAACTCTTGCTGCCCTGGGCCTTCCTTTGGGATCCTCAGAAATTCCTTATGATTAATCAATCACACAAGAAAGATCTAGAGGAAGCTCCAAGAGACTTCTGCAACCTACAGTTGTCTGCTGGTGCTCATTCCACCTGTTCTGCTTACAAACATTTTCGCCATCACTCCAGAGGTGGGGTTGCTATTCTCGCTGTTTCATAGGAGACTTGACATGGAGAATTTATGTCAAGTTGCACTGTTAGGAATGGAGATCAGGGCTTGAGCCTGCCTGACTTTGGTCAATGAGCCATTTTTCTAACCCCAAGGATGGCCCCTCAGGATTCTGGGAGCCATGGGCCAAAGATGGTGAGCAGAGAGCTCTTGGGAAAGCAGAGCTTGTGGAGCAGCCCCTAGGTGAGACATGTAGGGTCCTTGCAGAGCTCTTCTGCTGGCCCTGTGACAGTAGGCAGTGTGGGCTGGCAGAGGGCACCTTGGACTAGATGACGAAAGATCTGGCTCTCACCCCTGCTCTGCCCCACACAGTAGCTCTGTGGCCTTGGCTGGATTGCCCGATCTCTTGAAATCCAGCTTGCTTACCAGAGTGGGATTAAACATAGCGCTAGTGGCCTTTCTCGAGCCTCTCAGAGCCAGTCAGCTTGACTCTGCTGTCTGTACAGTCTCACAACTCTCATCCCTGTCACCCATTCTTAAGGAGGTCTGGGTTATCTCCAAGATAATTGAATTAGAAATCCTTTAGAGCCTCTTTGTCAGGAAGGGAAACTAAGGGTTGTTAAGTACAAATGATTCAACTACAGTCTCAGGTAGTTCTTAGGATGCCTGTTTTAAATGAAAAGAAAGTTCCCTCAGGGTGCCCCAGGCAGCAACCCAGCTCTAGATTGGGCAAACTACCCCACCTCTCTTGTTGGGGAGCTGCCAGCAGGAGCCAAAGGCACAGGAATTCAGAGGGAGTGGCCCTGCCCACTGCCTATTCCCCAAGGCTTTCCCACATCTGGAGGGATCCAGAGGGCCCGCCCTGACAGCTACAAAGGACTGCATCATGTTCCTGGGGGACGAACAGGTTTGACAGGGTAACTGGTCCCAGGAGGACAGATCAACACTATACATAATGCTGCCTTCACTCTGGACAGAGCAGGGTGTCTAAAGTTTGAATAAAGCTTCACCTCAAACTGAAGAATGAAGAGGTGACTCATGAATCGGACTCTGTACTCCTACTGCCAAGGCCTGTGGTCTGATTTTTGTTAAAGATACTATCCCTTAATTAGGATCATTAATTGCTCAGAGTGCATGGAAACGTGTTTGTCTTCCCTGAGGCACACTGACATTTCATGCCTTGAATTTCACAGCAGCAAGCATTTTAACCATGAAAACACAATTAAGCAACACCACCCTCACCTCCCAAGCACTTCCTACTTTCCCTCTTAGTGTGCTATATTTCTTCCTCCTGTACCTAATCTATAATTTACATACTTACTTTTCCCACCACAGCCTCTGAATGGTACACTCCATAAAGGAGTGTCCATGTTGGCCATTATTGTAACTCTCCAGTGAGGGAGAGAGCCAGCACGTGTAGGGCTGACACTTCACCTATTGAGTGGGTGCATAGTTGAATGAATGAGCAATTGTTAAGTCAACACAACACATAATGTTTTTTGTCTTAGAAGTGTAAGAAAAGCCTGGTTCCTGGTCTTGTGGTTTCCCCCTTCCCCTAAACTGTACTTAAAAGCTGTCTTCCAGTTCAAGTCCTCTTTGCAACATTTTACCCATGGAATAGCAAAGCCTCTAATCTTTGGACCACACACATTACAGTTCAATACTGCTGAGTCTCTTGATGCCTCTAACTGATCAAAGATGTTTAAGTAACTAACAGGAACACACTCTTCTTATTAATCTGCTCTTCTTGAGTTTTGACCCCAGGTCTTCTTCCTATTATCATCCCAGTTTATGCAGGGGATGCATTACTTGGTTTGTACGACGAATATTGATTGTCTACTGATATGATAGGATAGGTAGGCTCAGAGTTTGGAATAACACTCTGACTCAAACCAGTGTGACTCTGACACATGTAGACTACAGCCAAACAGGGCAGTGCAGTAAAGGAGTAGTTACACGAATAGCCATCCATCTATAATTCCAGTTATGCTGTATGAAATAAAGCTCTGGATCCTATGAGGATTTAAAAAGGAAGGGAAGGAAGTTTTCATAAATAACTCAAGAAGACATGTCAGGAAAGCTTCCCTGAGGAAGAGGAATTTTTAAATTGAGACTTAAGGCAGAGCAGGCTTAAATTCGCTGCAGGGAATCAAAGAGAAAGGAAGAAATTCAGGGCAAAGGACTGCTGCCTCCAATCCTGGAAGCAGAATGGGGGTGGTCTCTCCAGGATCTTCCCCAGAGAGAGGGACATCAGTTGCTAATTGGTCAGAGCCTTTCCAGGAGCCAATGGCTGGAAGCACTGGCCCAGAGACCACTCAAGGCAGCCTCTTTGGCCAGAATCATCAGAGATCAGTTTTTATTTTTGTCTGTTTTCTGCTATTATGCAAAAATACCCCAGACCAGTTAGAGGCTAAGAATCCTAGATACATGGCACCAACTTCTGGAGAGGGTCTCCCAGGGATATTGCGTGGCGAGACAAAGCAAGAGTGCTAGCTCATGTCTCTTCTTTTGCTTATAAGGTTACTATCGCCATGACAGGGCTCCCACCCTTATGAGTTCATCTAACCTATTTTTTATGTTTACAAATTATTTTTTTTTAATTTTTATTTTATTTATTTATTTATTTTTGACTTTTTTTTTTGCCAGCATTCCTATTTTTTTTTCAATTTTTTTATTGTTTAAATTTAACAATGGTTATATTACATATTTTCATCATCAGATCAGTTTAGATTAATACATATAGGTATATAAGATTGATCAAACAATTAAACATTAACCTTTCTAAATCCAAATTACTTTTTTTTTTCTTTTCCCCCTTCTTTTCTTT
>PVJA010044872.1:0-15940 GCA_004027025.1 Myocastor coypus | reverse complement strand
GAATTATAATTCAAATGGTAAAGTACTTTAAAGGAAAGTGAATTTTTTCCAGGCAATGTGCAAATTGGCCCTAGAGTGTGATGAACCCATAACTGTACTTGTTACGGAAGAGCCTGAGAGCCTCACCTTTTAACCCCACAAGAACCTTAACATGCATCTCCCTGACAAAATGATGCAGCCAATTAACTCACCAGTCTGCTCCATGGAAGGCAATTGCACAACCTACAACAGAGGGAAGGAAGCCTTTAATAATTTTCTCAGTGTCATGTAACATATGTCACTTGCATTATTTTAGTTAATCCTGCAACCTACGATTTACGGCCCAGCTCTTTCCATTACACAAATAAGATGCAAACTGAGAAATATAATGATGATCCAGAAATTTTGCGTGTCACAAAACAGTATCCAAATGCAAGTTCCTTGAGTTCAAAAGCCCTTATTTCTCTTACTATATGACTGAATCAAATTTAGAGTGTGCATTCTGTATGTCACTGAATCAGACTCAAGGGGTAGATTTTCACATAAAGTTAGCTACTTTTGATTTGCCATTTTAAGCCAAATATTTCAAGGTTTAAGAAGAGGTGATTTTGAATCATTTGGCCTACTACATGAAGTTCCCCCTTTAGAAAACCAAGAGTTCACTATTTCTGAAGAACCTTGAGGAATAATCAGAACCCTGGCAAAAGATATCTCTGGACTAGAATTTCCCAAAAGTCAATTTTTCATGGAATATATTCATAATTGCACCACATCTTCAGATGTATTTTCATTATTTGTACATTTTATCTTGTATCTACCACAAAGCAAATACAAACATCTATTAATTTCACATCAAAATTCCCAGATATTCCTTAAAATCATTATCTGTGCCTTAAGAGAAATTTACTATGCCTTGTGAAATACTACTCTAGGAAAATTGGGCCACACTAGGAATAAATCACAACTCTTACTTGCTTCTCACTATGATGAAGCTGTTAAGATGGTATAATTCATTGCTTCTAGAATATTATCCCCTTTGGGGTCTGTGTCACTTTTAAATCCCATCCTAGCCCCCAAGGTCATGATGAATGTTGTCTCTTTTTAGACAATAGTTGTTTTGTTTTGTTTTGTTAAATGTATTTAGTACAGGGTTTACAGGGTCTCACTACACAGATTAGACTCATAATGATCCTCCTGTCTTCAGCCTCTCAAGCTCTGGGATGACAGATACACACCACCATGCCCAGTCTCAACTGCCACCTCAGGAGGCTGCAGCAGGGAGTTAAGGATGGCACGCTGGGGATCAAACCCCAACCCCTACATCTGCCTAAGCAGGAGCTTTAATCTGCTGAGCTATCTGGCTGGCTCTCTTTTTAGATAATAGTTCTATTAATACATAAATTGCATGCTTTAAGAAATGTACACAAATTAATGGTATATTGACACACTCATGCAATCGCCACAAGAAACTACTTTGGAATATTTTCCTCACTCCAAAGAGCAACCTGACACTGTGTAGACAATATCCCTCATTCTGCCATATCCTGCATCCCTAGGCAAGTGATAGCCTTTCTGATCCTACAGATTTGTTACCTAATAATTTCACATAAAGGGAATCATACAATATGGGATCTTTTGTGCCTACTGTCTCACACTTCATTCCATGCTGTATATCATTTATTCTTAGTGATGAATAAATCATTTTTATTGCCAAATAATACTATATTATATGAAAATATCATGTTTGGGTATGCATCAATTGGTAGACATCTGAGCTCCTTATATTTAGTGGCTATTATAAACCATGCTAGTATTAACATTTGTGACCAAGTGGTTTACGGACGTATATTTTCCCTTGTTTGGAACATATGCCTCTAACTGGAATTGTTGAGATAATCAGGGCTTTAATAGTGCTTAGATTTCTATTTTAAATTACTTTCCTTAATTTCATTTAAACCTTCAGAATACATGCAGTCCTAAACATACAATGGCCCAACATATCATTTGTAAGATTTATGATAGTGTGAAACTGATGTGCTCTCAGTAGAAAACACAGTCTGAATTTTGATCTTTGTTCCCTAATGATCTGAGGTGTGATTCCATCTTGAGATTCTGGACAACAGCAGCAAACTGCAGCTGCCAGTCAAGGTGGAGGTCAATCACAAGGCCAAATAACCACTGCTTTGGTGCACTGTCTGCAAGCTATGGCACTGGTTGAGTGATGTGTGGTATTGGTCAGGTTTTTCTCGCCATGACCAAATATCTGTAGAAAGAGCAGCTTGCCTTGACTCATGGCTTCAGAGTTCTGGCTCATGGATAGCTCAGTTACTCTTAGCCTTAAACAAAGTGCAACAAACAGCATGGGAGAAGAAAACACGCTAGAGGGACACTTCTCTCCTCCTAGTAGCCAGGAAGCTGACAAGGAACAAAAGAGACAGAAAGGAACAGGCTGGGGACCAGATACATTACCAAAAGTTGCACCCCATGATCCACTCTCAAGTGAGCCCTACGGCTCATCTGCATCACCTCCTACTAATGCCATCAAATTATGTCATCAATGGACTTATCCTCAAGTTAGAGCCCAGATAATCTAGTAATTCCTAAACCTATCAGCTGGTAGCCAACCCTTTAGCACATGAGTTTTGGGGAAAACAGTTCATACCTAATGTGTTAACACAATGGTTGTGTTAAATCCATTACCATCTTATACGATAGACTTGTCCAGACACGCATGACCCTTGCTGTCATAAGTTGAGGTCTACCACAACCCGACATATTCACAGTAACACTAGCCAAACAAGCCCTGCTCTACTTATCACAGAGAAATGTTGTAAGAAAGAAATGATATAATAGTAAGTTGTCAGAAACTGAATGATCAGAGTCCTGCCCCCAACCAAGTGAACGCTCTTCTGCAAATAACTACTTGCTAACCTCCATTGCCCTTATTTGGAAAAATGAAAGAATTAAAATGTTCCTCATCTGGCATCCTTCCTCACTTTAATTCTCCATAATTTTATAAACATGTGTGAAAGCATTTTTGACAAGTTAAAGGCAGTTCTAAAATATAAGCCATCATTATCACATATTGCCTCCTTGCTGAGAAATGGCTGCGTCCTATAGTGAAATATCATCAGCATTCAATCTTTGGGAAAAGCACGCCCAAAATAGACCATTTCTGCCATACAATATCATATTCTAATGCAATTCTCAGGTGTTTACAGGGCCTCTCAAAAGATGGGTTGATATATTTCATTTTCTCTGGGTAATTCTATTTTCTTGAACTGAGAAAGGATCCTGTAAGAGGAACTCATTTGTTCTTCCTATGCACTATATTTGCACTATTTTCCTGGTAACATAAATGACTTTGGAAAAAATCTTTTCAGTTACATCCTTTGGGGTAATCAGAGTCACAGGGAAAGAACCCCACAGAGAACTGCCTTGCAGAATTAGAGAAAAACGAATACTCCAGCATAGAGAATTTTAGGTTACTGATAATTCTGATAAGAAGAGCACATTTTTAATCAAACTATATCAGTAAGATTAGCCTTAGGAATCTCATGCACCTTGATATTTTCAGTTCTCATAGGAAATGAACGAGGTACACTATCTATTGTTCTACAATCCCACCCTCCAATAAAAGCACTTTAACGTCTATCTTCTACCCATTTGGGTAAAGACTCAGTGTACTTTACCCAAGGGCCACTTGGATAAAGACTCAGTATACTTCCAAATGATTACTTTCTCTTCGTTCTTAGTCACCTTTGGTGGATTCATTCTCACTTGGACTTAGCAGTGTTGGTCAGCATGTTTTTAATGTCTACATTTATTTATTTTGGTTATTCAAACATAGGATATTTGGGTCAAGGGCAAGTGTTACTACCTTATAGCAACAACTATGTTGGTTACCTCAGTTCTGTTCTAGCCCCTTCGAGCACGATGCAGTGGGAGTCATGCATCACCCTCACGTACAACTTATTTTCCTATGGCAGTTCGAGAGTAGAATTCTACAATTATCTGGGATCTGGGACCTTATGTAAGAACACTTGCTGAGCTATTCCTCCTCCAAAATCATGGATACAACTATTCTCTTTCATGACTATAATTTTTTAAATCACAAACAGATGATCTTAGGGATTTGTCCAGTTTAAAGTAGAAAAATAAATACCCACCAAAGATATGGAATTATCTTAATATCTCTGGAAGTCTCAACCATTCAGGCACCTTTTAAGAGTACCCAACATTTGTCATTCTACATAATTTTATTTGCTCAAGCTATAGTCATGTAAACTGTACAAATATTTGCTTCTCTGACAGCCAAGCTAATTTACTCAAGGGTTAAGTCTTCATCCCCACAGCCACCTCATGTTGTAAAATCTGCTCTGTACATTTTATGCACCAAACTTTATGTAGATACTCCTGAATCCTGTCTTTCTCTCAGTAAAAATTCTTCTTTCAGCTGCAAATTTCCAATCTAGATTTCTAGTTGATATTTCCATAAATATATCTGTTGGATATCTGAAGTCCAATCTATTTTGACATAAGCTGTTCCTCCTCCCTTCCTAAATGATTTATTTTCAGTGTTAGATATTTATGTATCTAAACCTCAGAGTCCAGGAAGTAAAGAGCCTCATAATGATCTGTGTCTTCTCCAGGTTTTGGCATGTCCTTCTTTTCACTGAACAAAGTTGAGCCAATATGTGCCAGGCACTGAAAGTGCAGTGTTTATCCAAGTAGCCAAATTCTCAGAAGCTTATGTAGCACTACAAAGAAACACAGCATAGGGAAATAAGCAAATGACTTTAATATAACAAGCAAAAATCAATGATATGAAGACAAATTAGAAGATGCAGAATTTCTATTTACTGTACCATCAGGGAGGGTCATACTGGAATTATCAACTTTAGAGCTGGGGAAGTAGTCTGGTAGTCTGAGTATCTTCCTGTCAAGTACAAGGAACAGACTTCAATCCCTGACACCACATGCTGTCTCAGCCCTAAAACCCCCGGCATGCCAACCCAGCTACTCAAACAGTGCATGGTAGCACATTCCTATAATTCCAGAACTGGGGAGGCTGAGAGAGCAGGGTCACTACAAGTCTGAGCTGCACAGCAAGACCCTATAACAAACAAACATAAATAAATACATAAATAAATCATTTTTCAAAAACTAAATAACTAAAGTTATCAACTTTACTGGTGACACAAGCTTTGATTTCTGAAACAGAACAGCTGGGGCACACTGGGAAAAGATTGATTCAGTGCACCAGTGTTGTGTAAACTCTCCTCAAGTTGACAGTGCTCCACTAATATAAAGCAAAACAGAGTTGCTTGTGCTTTAAGGAAGCCAGACCTAACTCCACCATCCCTGAGTCCCACCACATATTCCAAACCGAAGAGTGACCCATTGCAGTTCTTGAGTGCTAGGCAGAATAGCAGGCTGAGGAAAGAGAAAAAATATGAGAAGAGAGTTCTTTAGGGCTTGCAAATTTTTATGCAATTCTTATGCAGAAAAAAGAATCACAGCTTGATTCCTATTTGGAACAACAACAACAAATGATCAGGAAATATGTGTAAAAGGATGAAGTCAGGAAGAACAGCAACACTGTAGCCATTTGCCATTTCTGTCATTTGTTACAACTAAATCCTTGATAAATCTCTCTCCTTAGTAGAATGAAAGTGGCCATTACCTGCAATAATCAGACAGATACTAGATCCATGATATTAAATGCAATAATGACCACAAGGAAGCCTCAAGATTTTGGAAGAAAAATTAGTGTATCAAGTGGACAAGCTTTTACTTTGTCGTATTTCCTCATCAAAATAAACCATGTTTTCAATATACTTGTGCTGTAGCCTTTAAAAAAATTTATGTGTGAATCTATTTTCTGCGGTGAGGTTCTTTTCCCAAAAATATGAGCATCAATACAGTAGTTTCTGACATTTGCTTTAAAATGCTAAAGCATCTCAGTGTCTAATGTCCTTTGCTGCCTCCTGAATTTAATTCTCAACACTGTGAGAACTGTATATAAAAATGAAGAGAAGGTCTTGTCAGAGATTATCTATACTCATGGTCTAAATAGACAATTTCCATGAAGAATAACAATCCATCTGGTTCACTGACATCAAGCAAACAAGAAAACTAAGTTGAAACTTTTTTAAAAAATTAGTTGGCCACAGTGGCACTACGTAGACAAAGACTGAACTTCTATATAAAAATAACTTTTCTTTTTTTCTGTAAGAACAGTATACCATGAGGTGTTTGCAACAAGGATTTCTGGCCTCGGGATATTGGTGTAAGATAATGTTTAGAGATGTGCTCACCCATACAAAGTTGTCTTTTAAAGGATAAGATTATGGGAAGAAAACAGCATGCAGGCAAACGTTGTGAAAGCACTTTGTTGTACAGGGATCAAAATGTTTTAGTGCATCTGCCACAATTTCCCTGCACATGCAGTAATGCCAAAGTAAAAAAGAATCACACAATGAAGGATAAAGGTTAGTTCAAAACAGCAACAGCAAAAAGCTGTTTTCCAGGGCAAAATCACACTGTATATTTTTCCTTAATTTTCTACCACATTTGTTTCTCATATCTCAAATATCTCCTCTAGAACATCCTGTCTGGTTAAGGTTAGTTATCAGTTGCTAGACAATCTAGTATCATGTGTCACTAACTTCACAGAAGTATAAATAAAACATGCTTCTGCCATGGGAAAAAAAGAAGAAAAGAAAAATAAAATATATATGCATGTATATGTATATACAAGACAGGATAGATATACAGCTACTTTCTCTTAGTTCATTGAGAAAAAAATTTGGGAGATATTATGTCTGCATCTTGTCCTCTGAATAACTACTATGAGGACAATAATATGCAATATATTAATTATTGTAATCATCCTATTAACCTGATTTGAAACTGATTCATTGCTACTTTATCATTTTTTTCTCATTAAAATGAATATAAATAAACAAACAAACAAGTATTTCCTCTAAAATGGAGAGTTCAATTTTTAACTTAGAGGTAGTTTTCCTGATGTGAACACATCTTTATTTTAGTTTTGCACTACATACTACTGCTTTGATCATGGACGTTCAGTACATGTACATGGCATGCCTTAACTCTTGCTCTATACCCTCTATCCTCTCCCTCCCCCACTTCCTTTACCTCCTGGCTCCCTTCCATGTGCAGTATCTCTATCTCACTGTTCACTTTCTTGTATTTTTTTTAAATTTTTCTCCTCATCGCTACATTGGATTTCTCATATGAAAGAGACCATTCAATATCTAAGCTTTTATCTCATTTATCATTTTGAGAGTCTGAAGCCAACAATCTCTGCTTACCCCGAAGATCAAGCAAGAAACCTACACTTCATCCCACCTGGAAATAATGAAATTTCACCTTGTCTCTCTAGGATGGAGCTGCAAAAGGCCTACCAGAAAAAGAGTTTTATCATTACCCTGTAATTATCATTACTATGATGCAGTCACCTCCGTTCCATTTTCTGTAGAGCACAAGACCATGTTAAAGCCCCACCCCACCCCCTTAATTAATTAGAAGACCGTTGGTACGTCAACAAAGAAGAAAATCTTGAATTATTAGAGCTACTTAGCAGCAACGCTGCAGCACTCTTCTGCTGATGGGATAGTGTCAGAAAGTTCTACTGAAAGACGAGGTTGAAATAAAACCTATAGTGAAAATAACACACAAGTTCCAGGTTTTGATAACAAAAAAATGATTTTGCATACTAAGAAGCAAAAAGAGTTCACAAAAATTAAAGGGACAACAGATTACAATACTGCTTCAAATGACAAGATGTTAGAATTATCTAGCAGGGATTTTTTTTTAAAGCCAACAAAGAATGTTTCAGTGAGTAAATAGAAATAGTTAAATCAAGAGAGAAAACAGCAAAGTAAGAGAACGTTTTAGGATAGATAAGAATATAATGGAAAAGAAACATAAAAATTTCAGAACTAAGAAACTTAGTAAATACATCAAAAGTTCAATAGATGCATCTAATAGCCAAATGGAAAAGACACTAAAAAGAACCAGTGATGGTAAGTATGGAGACACAGAAGTTATGTTTATTGCAGAAAGAAAATAGACTAGAAAAGAAATCAAACCAAGCCTTATGCAATCTGTGAAATGCCATTAAAAGATTTAATATTACTCTCATGAAACAAACAATAAGAAGAGTAGGTCCAAATATGCTAACAGAAAAAAAAAAATATATATATATATATATTGCAACCGTGAAAGCAAGAAGTAATATACTATGGTGTTCAGGTACTGATAGAAAAGTCAATCTAGAAACTGATATCCAGGAGAGTACTTGTCAAGAATGAAGCAAACATCCAAGAAATTCACACACAAAAAAAAAAAAAAATAGAGAATTTGTCAATGAATCTAAAAACGTGGCTACTAGAAGTTCTCCAAACAGAAAGGAAAGGATGAAAAGAACCTCAGAATGCTGGGAAGATAAGAATGTGGTCCATAAAGTCACACGTTTCCTTCCTCAGCTTGTGCTTTGTAAAGGGTCCTTGATAGTTGAAATGAAAATTGTACGACTGGTCACTGTGGTTCTACAAGTACGTACAGGAAGTGTTTAAGACACAATATCAGCAGGGGAAGGCCGGACTATAAATGGAAATGAGAGCTCTGTACATTACTAGAGCTGGTAAAATGATGTCAGTAGGGGACCGTGGTGACACTTGTGCACACTGGACAGTGAGATACATAGAGCAATCACTTGGAAAGCCATGAGAAAGTATAAAAACACCACATGCAGAACGAATCCATTGAATTGGGGGAATAGAAGCATCAAAATTCTCCCAGTTTTAGAGGCAATAAGAATATCCTCAAAAATAACTGCTTTTTACAGCTAAAAACGAACCAGTTACTTAAACAATTCAAAGAGCATTTACTAAAAGGAAAAATAAAGAACACTCAGGCAGGCCTGATAGCTCAGTGGACTAAAGCTCCTGCTTAGGCAGAGTGCAGCAGCCAGGGCTCGATCCCTGGTGTACCATGCTGGTACCACCTATGGGACGTGCTGAGACTGATTGAGATTGGGCTTGCTGGTGTGCACCTGTAATCCCAGCACTTGGGAGGCTGAAAACAGGAGAATCACTATGAGTCCAATCTATGTAGAGAGATCCTGTAAACCCTGTAGACCTAGAACAGTATGGTACTACATACAGAAACGAACAAACAGAAAAAAAAAAAAAAGAAAAGAAAAAAGAAACACTAAGAGATTGATTCTTAATAGAGTTAATGCATTAGCAGTTTTAATGTAGGTAGGTTTTTGAACCATTTCAAGCTGAATTTGTGTTCAGTTGGAGACACTGAGATTTAGATTCAGTCTTCTACAAGTGGATATCTAGCTTTACCAGCACCACTTGTTAAGAAGGTCATCTTTTCTCCAACATATGTTTTTGGCTTCTTTGTCCAACATCAGATGATTGTAGTTATCATGATTTTTTTTCTGTGTTCTTCATTCTGTTTCATTGTTCTATTTGTCCATTTCTGTACTAGTATCATACTGCTTCTGTTTCTATAGCTTTATAACTTGAAGGTAGTATTTTGGTGCCTTTGTTTTAGCTTAGGGTTGCTTTAGCTATTGTTCATCTTTTATGTTTCCACATGAATTTTTATGTCTGTCTTTTTGCTTTCTTTCATTCATTCATTTTTTCTTTCTTTCTTTCTTTCAAGAATGTCATGGATATTTTCATAGAAATTTCATTGACCTGTAAATCACTTTTGGTCAGATGATCATTTTGACTATAAACATGAGAAATTATTTTATCTTTGGTGTTTTCTTCAATTTCTTTCCTCAGTGCTCTGAAATATTCATTATAGAGGTCTTCTACCTCCTTGGTAAGGACAATGTGTAAGTATTTTATTTTATTTTCCTGATTTCTTTTTCAGCTACTCTACTATAGATGTGGAATAAGGCTACTGATTGTTTAACTTTGAATTTCTTCCTGCTATCTTCCTGAATTTATTTATTAGCCTTAAAAGTCTTTTGGTGTAGTTATATCACCAACAGACAAGGATAGTAACTTGACTTCCTTTACCCTATTTGCACCCTCTGTTTTCCCTCTTGCCCAAATGCTGCCACTAAAATTTGAGAACCTTACTGAGTAAAAATGAGAGTGGATATGTTTTCTTATTCCTAATTTTAAATGAAATGCTTGTGGTTTTTCTCCATTCAGAATTATGTTGTCTATGTGTTTGCCATCTATACTATAAGGAGAAATCAGCTTTCCCCACCTAGTTTCTTTGGGGGTTTCAAGATGAAAGGATGCTGAATTTTGCTAGAGGCTTTCCATTGTATATTCTTGGTAGAATATACATTTAAAGCTCTTATTTGTCTCATCCAATTTTGTTTTGAAATTTGTTTTATCAGAGGCGAGCACAGCCACTCTTCATTATTTTCAGATTCTGACATGAATATTATTTTCCCCTTTTACATTAAATCTATACATATATATTCTAATGAGGCTGTTTCTTGCAAATAACAAAGAATTAAGTCCTAGTTTTTAATTCGGTAAGCCAGCCTCTATTTTATTGAAGAATTAAGGCCATTGAAATAAAAAACTATGAACTAATACCTATCATTTTGTTGTTTATCTAATAGTTGATAATTTTCTAGTTGTTGCTTTTGTCTAATCTTTCTCTTTTGTGTCTAGGATTCCTTTAAGCTTCTTCCATAGTGCTGGATTGTCTTAGTTACTCTTCTCTCATTGCTGGGACAAATACCTGACACCTAAAATGAAGGGAGCAAAAGTTTAGTTAGCTGACAGTTACTGGATGTTTCAGTCGATACTCAGCTGGCTCCAAAGCAGACTGGCACATGGCAGCAGTTCATGGCAGTGGAACAGCAACAAAATGGTGACAGAGGCAACTGGCCAACCAGGGCAACAGAGAGCAACAGACAGAGTCTGTCTCTCTGTCTCTCTTTATGTTACATTCAGGCTCTCTGCCTCAGCCTATCCACTTCAGGGCCACAGCCATAATTCCAGCTGTACTCAGACCCATATGCTCATCAGTACTAAAACACAGAATCCCAGTGGATCATGATTCAAGTCTCAAACTCTAGAAGTCTCCACTCCATGACTGCATGAGGCTTTGGGGGGACAACTAAACACAAACCATAACATGGATTAATTATAATGAATTTCTTCAGTTTATGCTTACTGTAAAACTTTTTATTTCTCCTTCAACTTTCAAGGATAATTTTACTGGGTATAATAATGCTGGTTTGTAGTTATGATTCTATGTCTTCCCAGACTTCAAGAGTTTGTGAATATAAAATAAAAGTTATTCTGATGGATTTCCTTCAAAATTCTTCCTTTGATCTATGTCTTGTCATTTTAACTACAATAGTATTGGGGGAATTTCTTTTCTAGCTATGCCTATTTAAAGTCCCAAATGCTACCTGTGCTTGCATGCCCATTTCTTTTCCAAGACTTGAGAAATTCTTTGTATTAGTTCGCCAAATTAAATGCCTGTGCCATTGGTCTATACCTCAGTACCCTCTTCTATACCCATAATTTTTACATTCTTTTAAATAATCCCATAAATTTTTGAATATTTTTTTCATATATTCTCTGTATTTAATTAACACCTATTTGTACTTATTCCTCAATTTTATCTTTAATAAAATGTGTCAAGGGCTGTGGAGATTATTCAGCAGTCTAAGTACCTGCCTGGCAAGTGCCAGGACCAAGGTTCGATCCATGATACCACATGCCATGCTGCCCTACTGACCACCAAAACCGAGAGTGGTGGGACATGTCTGTAATCCCAGCAGTGAGGAGGCTGAGACAGGAGGATCACTACAAGTTTGAGCTACGTAACAAGACCCTGTACCAAATAAATAAATAAATAAATAAATGTGTCTAAGAAAATGAGAAATACATCCACAAAAAAGTCACCATGTGAAACTGGGAGGGGAACTTCTATGATGAGTAGTACTAAACTTATAACAGATATGGATAAAGGGTGGTAGAGTCACAACTCAGATTTCTGTGTTTTCACCCCCACTTTTTGCTGTATGAGCGCTGAGTCACACATAACTATTTCACCTTTTTCTCTGACCAAAGTCTCACTTGGCATAGTGTCAATCTCAGGACCACATTCACACCAGATACTCTCAGGGTTCCGTTGTGCCTTCCTTTGTGTCCTGTGTCTCTGCTACCCATGACTAATTTTGTGACCCAGGGGCTTAAAAAGTGAGCCACTTGCTGGAATTGCTTTCAAAAATGGAAAACAAAGACGTTGTCTTAAAAGCCAAAATGGGGGGAGCATATTGCCTATAGAGATTCCTTGCAAGATATTTCAAAAGTTTTCTAGGAGGAAAGAAAATTCTTAAGAAGAATAAATATCATCAAGCAACAAAGACTACTGGAGAAAAACGCAAAGGTAAAACATTTTCTATATTTCATATTCTTAGTTGGTCTAACAAGTCTCAATGTCTGTTAAATAATAATTGCAACAATGTATTAAGTTACACATGTAGGTGTGTTCCCTTGTACAAGTACATATATGTATATAAATCAAATAAATAAGAGCAATAATGTAAGAAAAGGGAGAAAACAGAATTATTTTGTCTTTATATAGTACTTGCATTATTGTGAAGTGGTTTAGTGTTATTTGCAACTAGTCTTGGGTTGTACTATAAACTCTGGAGTCACCACAAAAAAAGCAGTAAGAGATTTCTATGCTAAAATAGAATCATGTTTAATATTTAATTGAGAAAAGAGTGGAAGACAAAATAAGAGCAGAGAAGAAGGGTAACAATTAGAAATAGTAATAAACATATTGGATATTCATTCAAATATCTCAACAATCACTTCAAGTCTATGCCTAATGGTGCAAACTGAAAAGCAGAAACTGTCATCATAGATCAACAAACATCTACAATTATGTTGCTACAAGAAATTCACTTTAAATATAAAGGTACGTATAGATGAAAAATGCATGGATGAGGCAAAACATACTATGCTATGCTAATAAAAATAAAGCAGACACATGTATGTCGTGATCAACCATAGAACTTTTGTTTATTTATTTATTTTTATGGCCGGCTCAGCCTGACCTGAGGGCAGGGCTGGCGCAGCATGTGGTGCCAGGGATAGAACCGCGGTCCCTGCAGCCGCCTAAGCTTTCTTAAGCAGATGCTTTAGACCCCTGAGCCATCCTGCCAGGCCCCAACCATAGAACTTTTTACAGCCAGGAAGTTATCAAGGATAAAAAGCAACACCATGAAAGGATAAAAGGATCAATTACTTAAGAAAATGAAAAATAAAACAATCCTTTAAATGTACTCATCTAATGATAAAGCATCAAAATATATGAGGCAAACATTGATAAAATCTCAAAAAAAAAAAAAATACAGTGAACACATGGTGGGAAACTTTAACACTCTCCTGTCACACGTAAACATTCCCAGTAGGCGGAAAATCAGTAAGCATGTAGTTCAACATTATACCAACCAACTCGATGTAACTGACCTTCATAAACTTTGTGACACAATAACAGCAGAATATATATTTTCTTCAAAGTTACATGAAGCAGTCACCAAAATTAACCACATTCCAGACTATAACACATAATTTAACATACTTAAGAGAATCAAAACCTTATGTATACTTTGAACCTCCAGTGGTACTAAAAGAAACTCAACAACAAAAAAGAGCAGACAAATGCCAAAATACCTGGAGAATCAGGAAATACTTTTAAAATAACTCAGAGATCAGAGGCTCAAGAGAAATTCTAAAATAGTTTACATTAAATAAAATTAACAACACAACACTTAAAATTTATTCATTCAGGAAAATCTGGGCTTGCAGGAAAAATTATATCATGAAAAAAGAAGGCAGAAAAAAATGTACACTCTAATATTTAATCTAGGAAACTAGAAAAAAAAGATAATTAAATCCAGAATAGGAGACATTATATAAAAAATTAGTGCAGAATTCAAGAAAAAAAATCAATCTATAAGTAAAATAAATGGAACTAAAAGTTGATTATTTGAAAAATATGAATAAAATTAATGAGCTTCTAGTAAGGATAAAAAAAATCAAAATGCCAAAAATATCTTCCTGGAACAAATAAGCAATGTTAGTGATGTTATAGGCTAGAAAGTTAATATACACAAGTAAATATCCTTAGACTCTTAACTCGATCTGCTGATACAATGTAATTGCAACCAAAATAAAATCAAGTTGTTTCATGAGTATTTTGAGCATTTGATTTTAAAGTTTGTATAAGAAGACCCAGAGTAGCCAACACAGTACTGAAGAATGAAGTTGAAAGATCGGTACTACTATCATATTTATTATAGAGCTGCAATAACCAAGGAAACGTTATTAGTCAGAATTGCTGAAAAAGAGTGTAGCCATGAAAAGCAGAGCACAAAGAATTTTTAAGCAGATACACCAGTCTGTAGAATGACTCAAGACTAAATGTGTGTCATTAGGTATTTGTCAAAACCCATAGAATATATATCACTAAGTATGGACCCTAATTTCAACTGTGGATTTTACATGATGAAGATATGTAGGTGATGATTATAATTAGTGTAATAATTTAGTTTGTTGCTTGTTTTGTTTTGTTTTTAATGTATTTGGTTGTTGCAGGGTCTCACTACATGGCTGGGATTCGTGGCAATACTCCTGCTTTCAGCCTCTCCAGTGCTGGATTACAGACTAGCATCACTATGCCCAGATTCTGGCCAGCTCAGCCCGCACTGGGGATGGGGCTAGTGTGGCGTGTGGTGCTGCGGATCAAACCATGGCCCCTGCACTTGCCTAACCTTGCCTAAACAAGTGCAAACTCACTGAGCTTTCTCACTGACCACTACAAGTGTAATAATTTGATGCAATAACAATTTAAGATCAACAATTCCATCTAGGACCAGGCAGATAGCTCAGTGGACTAAAGGGACTGTTTAGGCAGAACATAGTGGCCAGAGTTTGATCCCCAGCATGCTGTGCTGGCCCCACCCCCAGGGCATGCTGAGACAGTGATTGAGACTGGATGTGGTGACAAGCACCTGTAGTCCTGGCACTTGGAAAACTGAAGACAGAAAAATCACTAGGAATCTGATCTACATAGTGATGCCCTATAGACCCTGGAGACCCTGTCCTAAATACACAGAAAAAAAAAATTCCATCCAAATAACCAACACAGATGTGGGGATATGCATTTCATAACTTCAAAGCTCCCTTAAGTGATTCCCATATGAAGCAAAGCCGGAAAACAGTGGTTTAGAGTGTGAGGGGGAGAGCAGACAGCACACTGAAAACAATATAAGGTTGACAGAAGAGTCAGGGTTAAGGCAGGAAATATTCTGTTGAAAATGAAAGAAAAAAATGAATGAAGACTCCAAAGAACTATGTAAAAATAATGATGACTAACACTGGCCTTTGATAGAGACTTTCCTAAGATTGATGCAGCAGAACCTCTCAGATACGGACCTTCAAAACCCACAGAAAAACACTCCCAGTACTCAGTTAAAAACACTGGCGCCAACTCTCAGAGTCTCCCATTGAGCCAACGTGAGGTGGTGACTAGAGATCTGCAGTTTGCATATGTACTACAGATGAATTTTATGCACAGACAGCTTGAAAATCACTGAACTGAAAAAGAGGCCAGGCTGAAGTTGACAGAAATCATTTCAGTTTATTTTAATAACTGAAGTGGAAAAAAAAATAGAAAATGTAATAAGCCTGTCAAACTATGTAGAAAGAGGTCACAATTTAGAGAATATAAGGAGGTAGAAAATCAGAAAAAGAGCCGGACGTGGTGGCTCACGCCTGTAATCCCAGCACTCGGGAGGCTGAGGCAGGAGGATTGGTGCAAGTTCGAGACCAGCCTGGGCTACAAAAGTGAGCTCAGGACCAGCCTCAACTGCATAGCGAGACCCTGTCTCAAAAAGACAAAAAAAAAAAAAAAA